>PVKB01003649.1:0-19069 GCA_004027205.1 Ctenodactylus gundi | reverse complement strand
TCCTATAAAAACTGCTTTTATTTTACACATCAATGATGTTTTCATAGCATAACATGGTAACTATTGGTACTGAAATTACATGGCCTGGAAGGGGCCAAAGAGGATTAAAAAGCAAAACACCAAGACAAAACAGACTGGGATCAAGACAGAAGGATGGCAGGTTCAAGCCCTGCTTGGGCCAGTTCAAAGGACTCTGTCTCTAACCTAAAGCAAAACTGAAAAAGTGGGCTCAAAATGTACCCAAAGCAGAGCCCTATGTTTATTCTCGGGGTTTATGGGGCCAAGGGAGAGGAGAAAGGGGAAGGACAGGGGAAAGAAAGAGTCAGGGAGAGGCCGGGAGCACAGAGGGGTTTTATTCCAAAGAACTTCTATGGAAACTGTGACACCAAGGTTGCACACACAAGGAAGACTTTATTCAAAGCTACTGCAGTGAGGGCCAGAAACCAGAAAAACTTCTGATATCGGTTCTGCTGAAACAAACATATGGGCGGGTCCACACTTCTGTGATGAGCAGATGGGCAGGCACGAGAGGTCGGGGCAGGCACAGCGAGCTGTCGCTCACAAGTATCTTCTTTTTTCGTTTGGTCCGTTTGTTTGTTTCATTTTTTCTCCATGATAAAGTCATAGTGTTCGCTCCTACTGTCCCAGGGGAGGGGACAGGACCTCCTTAACCAGGACAGTTCACAGATACTTACAGAGGCACTGCTGAAAGGATTTTCTGTACTTAGACCCGGTCCTCTACCTGTCGTCTGACGATCTATCACTTATCTCTGGATGTATCTTGAAAGGGCAGAGAAACAACTTGCCAATAAAATTTCTTGAAGAAAATGTCCTTAGAAAAGCGGGGCAGGGCTGCAGGCGCCTCCTGCTCACACCCCCAGGTAGAGGGCACCTGAGGGGGCAGTAGGGCAGCCTCTGTCGGCTCCTGGATGCAGAACGACGCGTGGCTGGGGTGGTCTGCACCCCAACTCCTCCTTCGCAGTGTCTCCTCCCATCCCCAGCAGTCCATCACCCCCTTCCGGCCCTCTCTTAGGTTGGGACCTTTCTGCACACGTATTTATGGCAGTCTCCTACTGAAGACACCAACCAACACCCCATCTTTTGTGTCTGGTCCACTTCACCTAGCATCGTTGACTCTCAGTGGCCCCATTTTCCTTCAAATGCTTCAAATCTTTCTTTCTGATGGCTGCATAGTATTCCATCAAGCATGACACCACATTTATTTTACCCATTCCTTTGTTGATGGGCAGGTAAGGCGTTCCCAGGGCTTAGCCACTATGGGTTGTGCTGCTACGCACGTGGGCGCACGTGTCTCCTTGTTATGATGACTAGTTCTTCTGGGACAAATGCCTGGGAGGGTTATAGCTAGGTGAACTGGAGCGTGAGTTGGAAGGGAAGAAATTAAGGTACCCCTATCTTCAGGTGAGGTGATACTCTACATCAGAGACCCCCAAACCCCATCACAAGTCTCTTAGAACCAAGAAGCAAATGCAATAAGGTAGCAGATCATAAAGTCAACACTCAAAAATCAATAGCACTCCTATACACCAATAATGAATTCAATGAGAAGAAAATCAAGAAACAAGCTCCGCTCACAACAGCAACAAAATAACACTTCGGAATAAACCTCGCCGAAGAAGTGAAAGATTCGTATAAAGAAAACCGCAAAACCCCGAAAGAAGGCATTGAAGAGGACTTTAGAAAATGGAAAGGCGCCCCATGTTCCCGGGTAGGAAGAGCTCATATTTTCAAAATGGCCGCACTTCCAAAACTGCTATACAGATTCTACACAATAGCTATTAAATTTCCAACAGCATTCTTCACAGATCTAGAAAAGCAGCTCTAAAATTTATGTGGAACCGGAAAAGATCCTGAATTTCCAAAGCAATCTTAAGCAGAAAGGTCATTGGAGGAATCACAATTTCAGACTTCAAAATACACTACAAAGCAACACTGGTTGTTATATGTGCGTGGTACTGGCACAAGAAAAGACAGAAAGATGGAAGCAACAGATCAAGGAAACGGAGACAAACCCAAATGCCCTCAGCAATCTGATTTTCAACAAAGGGGTCAAAACCACTTGCTGGAGAAAAGACAGCACCTTCAACAAATGGTGCTGGGAAAACTGGATATCCACATGTAAGAGAATGAAACTAGACCCGCACCTGTCACCATATACTAAAATCAGCTCAGAATGGATCAAAAACTGGATGTCAGAGCAGAAACACTGAATCATCTGTCCTGTGTGCTAAAGATTCCCCCAGGCCCTGTGCTGAGTGACTGTGCGGGGGAACATGGAAATTGGAAGTTCTGTTTACTACCCAGGCTAGTTACGTCTGAGGTGGTAAAAAGTTGTGGGAGGACTGACCTGAGCTCTCTGTAAGCGGGAATATTAAAATGCTTTGAAATACACATGAGATAAATCTAGACCTGGTGTCTCCTGGTCATTACAGACTGTCCTTAGCTTTTGAGGTTAGGTCAGGGTGCCATTTAGGCTTCAACTAGCCTAGGGCTGCCGCAAGTTCACCATCCTCTGTACACTCTGTTTCCATTCACAAATCTCCTCCTCTTGCTGCTCAGAGCTTTGCATTCCAAGAAGAAACAGACAGACAACTCAGGCGCTCTAATAGACTTCAGAATGAATTTTCATCGGCACATTTTATATATTCTATATCTGATCAAGATCCCAGGGTAACAGCCTCTTCATTCCTATTTTCTTCATTTTGGTCAGGAAACCATTTGTGCTATAGAAGAGACCTGTGCTTCAGAGCGCAGATGTGGCGGTCACTTGTGTATTCTCCATCAGCTCGCAGAGGCCACGCACTGTGGCCACCAGGAGTTCCAGGCCCTCTGAGGAGCCGTAACTCTTGTCTGAGACTTCATCCAAAATTTGAGTTCATTTCACCCCTGAACACCACTAAATGTCACTGAATAAAAGGAAACATTATGCCCAACGATCGCAGGAAAGGCAGGGAAAATCATACCTGTTTCCATAGCTACGGGTTTGCTCAGAGCGCACTGTGCTGGGATGTAAATTGGCTCAGAATGGCAGCCAGTGGGCTGGGCATCTGAAATTCCCTCCTTTAAGGGCAGGTAAGTCACATTGCACATGGCCATTAGGTCGTCAGGACACTTCCCGTGGCTTTACCAGTGGATTCAAGAGAGTATATAGAAGGTAGGCAACTGATTGGGAGAATTCAACGCACTCATGTGACACCCATCAAAACGTACCCATCAATTAAATTCTCAGAAATAGACCCCAAAGCCCAGCTTCACAAGATGGAGACCACACAGGGAGGCCTCAGCATCTCCGTACTTCCTCTGGACTCTGAGATCTCTTGCTGCGTGGGAACATACTCACTGGAGCAGCCAACTTGGCTCCAACTACCATGTGCCTCCTGCGTTCCCACAGGTCCAGCACTGCCCGCCCAGGAGATCACCAGCTATAAATCCCAGGCCCTCTGCCTGTCTCGGAGGGTCATGCCCCCAGCAGCCCACATGGTCCCTAAGGAACAGAAGAGACAGGAAGGGATGCACGGGCATGTGGGCTCAGGGGAGACACCCTCAGACGGCACCAGAGTCCTGGGGATCCACTCCACCTCCCAACAACGTGACCATGGTAGGAGGGCCACTTCTCTAAGATTCGTTTTCCTGCTGGCGGAATAAGAATGTTTTGGGATTACATCACATACATCTTTTTTCTCTTTTAACTATTCAATATTGCTTTTGTGTTTTAAGGTCAAGACCTTTGCTGGTTTTGCCAAGCAAGGTGTGTTTTACCTCCCTGTCTTTTGGTTTCCTTTCTCCCCTTGTACCAGACTCGACACCTGACGGAAGTCTGCACAGGGGAGTAGTCGAGCCACAAAGCAGCGCCTTCGAGGTCAGCAGATTTGATATTTGCACAGAGATGATACAGCTAGTGCTACTATAGGGACTTAAAAGCGACCAAATCTCTATGAAAAGAAATCAATGGAAAATTTAAATAAAAAAGCAAACTGAAGACAAATCTACAATCATATAGTAAATTTGACGTTTATAGAAGTACAACACTAAAAATTCTGGATGATGTTTGTAAGATAAAACACAAAATAATTTCTGAGGCAGGTGGATTACAATTCTGATTCTAGGCTGGGCAATTTACCGACTTAGGGAGACTTTGCCTCAAAATGAAAGACTGAAAAGGGGCTGGAGATGTTCAGTAAGAGGGTCCCGGTTCAATCTCCAGTACCACAAAAAACAAAAACGACAAACAAACTAAAGCATGGCGCGATGAGTCAGCAGTAAAGGACAGAATTCAGCAACAAAATTTAGGAAACTAAACCCCCCAGCCATTGTCACTGGAGTTGGAATTCAGTCCAGAACATTGGCTTTAACTAATCGATTCCATTTAGGGAGCAGGGATTAAAGCTAAGCTTACACAAATGAGTAGAAAACAGAATTATATGAAATACACCTGAAGCTCCAAACTACTGCTCCAAAACCTTGGCAAGGACAGGGAGACAAGGTGTCCCTCAGAGAGACTGGGCACTAACCTGTGCCAGTCATGTCGTCAAGACAAAAAGAAAAACATCACCAGCCAAAAGTGTGCTTATTGGTGGGGAGCCCTGTGGTGGTTTGACACGTTCCTACCTTATGTAATGCTTAAAACAGAGAAAGGACACTGCAAATCATGGAGTCAAACTTTCCAATAAGAAATCCAGACCCTATCGGATATGAAAAAACAAAAATGAAAATATGTAAGGCGATCTTACATATTCTGAGTGAAAGGAGAAAATTCTGCCTAAAGTTACAAACTTTAACCACAGATCTCAAGTATTTGCTTTAAATAAGAGAAATTTTGCAAGAAAATGCACATACACACACACACACATACACATATGGGTGAACACACACACACACATACACAAAAACATACATACACCCTCATGCAGACACATCAGGAGACCCCAGACACACACGGGTGACCACCACCATAGACAAAACCTAGAGAGAAATGAAATCCAGCATGAGACAAAGATGGAATGTGGTGAATACACCTGACAAAAATCAGTTATATACATATTGTTCTTGATGCTATAGAATATTAAGTATATATTGATAGAAAGAAAACTTACCAGTTATTGATAATTTCTAACAATTCGAACAGAACTTCACTTGAAGGGTATACTAGAGAACATATTAAAGAGGGATCTAACGGGCCAGGGGTGCACCCAGTGGCTAGGGTGCTTGCCCCGCGGTACAAGGTTCCAGGTTCAAGACCCCCAGCACCACATAGCTGGGTGTGGGGGCTCATGTGTATCATGCCCACAGTCAGGAAGCTGAGGCAAGGGATTGCTTTGTGTTCAAGGCCAACTTGGGATCTAAGTGGCAAGTTCAAGACCAGCCTGGACTGAAAGAGTGAGACCATGCGACACACATAAAAAGAAACAGTGAAAATCTTTGATAACCTCGGGGGTATTTTTGAAGAAATGGTTCAGAAGGAATATCTAATGACCACTCCCATGGTGCTTTCAAAGAAATTATATTATATGTAATAAATCAGATTCAGTTACACCAAAATAAGTTTCATACACCTTAAAGAAACACTTTCAGATTTTAAAAAATCAGGTTTTTTACATTTTTTAAATACTTGGTACTGAATTCAGGGTGACTTGCATTTTCTATGAGGCTCTACCCCTGCGCTACAACCACAGTTCTAAGGCCACATTTTAAAAAATAAATAACACCGAATAAATGTGGAAGAAATATAAGTATTTATGAATAAATGACTAGACACACGAATTCCAAAGGTACTACTAGTGTGTTTCTCTTAAGTGGCTTTGGGAGGGGGGTGGTGGCGGCAGTGGTGGGAGGGGTGCAGCTGAGGCCCCTCCCACTGAGCTACATCGACATCCTCAGCCCACTTCTTGTAGTTTTGGCTTTGAAACAGGGGCTTGCTAAGTTGGCCAGGCTGGAGTCAAACTTGCAACCTTCTGCCTCAGCCTCTCCAAGTGCTACCAGGCCTGGTTCTTAAGTGGAATTTGGACTTCATCAGGTATTCTGTTCTTGATTTTTAAACTCTGAATACTTGTAGTACTTTGTGCCATAAACTTCAAAATAAAACAGCTTTCAAGGCATGAAGAATGGGGTAAGTGGCAGGCAGGTACAGCTAGAAAGCAAGTGAGTGACTTGAAAAATTGAATTAAGAAAACTTTCCAGAGCACAGCACAAAATTAGTGACATTATATTTCAGTGTGGAAGACATATAACAGCCACGAAACACAGACACGCCAATGCACACCACCACGGTGCTCTAGAAGGAGGAAGGAAGGCTACAGCTATGGGAAATATTTTTAAAATTGAGCGAACTATTGCAGAAATGCACAAATAGGTGAGCCCTGTGGATGAGATGTCTGAGGAGAGACAGACCTACCAGAAGGAACACCGTGGTCCAGGTGCCCTGCAGAGCCCAGGTTAGAGATCAGATTCTCAAGGAAGCAGTCTTTGGCAAGGCAGCGAGAGGCTGGTCCCACTCCACCAGAAGCCCAGGACAAAGCTCAGGTGGCTTCTTGTTTATTCATTTTTAGTACTCGGTGGCCATTCAATTCCAGCCTGTGGCAGAATACCGATTCTGAAAATATGATTTCATTAATATTAAAGTATTTTGAATAGTGTGTATTAAGATAAGGCAACATGCTATCTTTTCACAGATTTGGTAACAGAGACGACATTTACAACTTCCCGTTTGATATAGGGATTTCTGCCAATATTGCAATTACATAAATGTGAAACATGCACTTAAAACGAGTAGTGAAAGGACTGACTTGTTTGAGCCCTGCCCCACCTTCCTGGTTTCAGCCAGGACGAGCTGGCTTTCCCTGAGGCCACAAGCCCCCATCACAATGGCCTAACATAACAGTTTATAACTTGCTCGGGCTCCACGCTCATTGCTGGCTGGTGGGATGGAGGGTGGGAGGGGGCTCTCCACTCAGGGACTCACCTGGGGGTCTGGGGACAGACACCCATGGAGATCAGTGTCCCTTGATCACAGCATTGAGGGGGGTCAGGTACTTGATGAGATAGGAAGCAAAGAGACAAAACACAGAATAATGCAAACACCGGGACCCTATTTCCAGGCGAAATCCACCTAATGTCTGTGCAGGTGAGCATGCAGGGGGAGGGTGGCGTGAGGAGAAAGAAAAGGAGGTGTGTGTGTAAGCGTGTGTGTGTGTGTGTGTGTGTGTGTGTGTGTGTGTGTGTGTGTTTGTGTGTGTGTGTGTAAGGTGGAGGCCACACAAATACCATACTCAGACAGGTCTGAGTATTGATGTTTAGAACTTAGACACACAAAAAACTTCACTGAACCTGGTAAACATTGCAGGGACAATGGACACAGGGCTCTGCAGATGGGTGAAAGTCCTGCCCAGCTCTGTAAAGCAATGATTCCAAAGTGTAACAAACTTTAATTCTAATATCTAAAGAAACGTTTTCCTGTTTGATAAAGGAAGGGGCCATTTAACGACTGAGAATGAGCCAAGGACGGTTCCTAGGTTCTGGCTTGCAAAGATGATCTATCGCAGACAGGCTGCTCGTGCTCGTGCCTGTGAAAACGCACCCTCACTGCCAATATTAGAGGCAACCTGAGAATTGGGTCCCCTTCCACTGTCAATTGATTTTAAATACATCATTGTTAATAGATTCAATAAGTCGCATTTCTAAGTGAACACAGATAGAAATAGAAATGATCAGCTTAGCGCACACACGGGTCTTTAATACAAGACAGAGAGATTCAAGTTAAGTTGAAAAATATGACCTTGTGTGTGTGTGCGTGTGTGTGTGTGTGTGTGTGTGTGAGAGAGAGAGAGAGAGACAGAGAGAGAGAAAGAGAAGGAAATGGTTATATAATTTACATTTTAATGCATTATTATTGCCCAGAAATAGGGTGTTGATAAACTCCTAATTCTGTTATGAGTAATTTTCTAACAGCTATGAAAATATAATAATGGGTATCACATGAGTTACTCAATAGATAGATGTTTTAAAATAAAGAAGCGAATTTCCATTTTAAGGTTTCTCCGAGGTTAGATTTTGAAAGTGGATAGAAAAGCATTATTCCCTGTGTATGTTTCCTTTCATTCCTGAACAAAAACATCTAATCACTTTCTATTCCTGCACCTTTACCTTGGCTGGTCGGAATGTGGTTACTGTTCCCGGGGGCCGTCCCTGGCGGGTCGTGCGGCCGCTCCTGGGGAAGGCGGCGGGGGACGCAGCCTGGGCCCGGTGAGGTTGTCCGTCCACTCCCCCTCTTCGGCTCCTTTTGCCTAGCTCTGTTGGCCTTGAAAACGCAACTGTATGTTTCCATTTGTCTTCCGGACAACTCAAGCATGGGAAGGCTACAACTGGGAAAACAGTTCACACGTTCTGTTTCTACTTCAATTAACAACTGTATTACAGACTGACAGATACCTAATGAAAAATAACAGGCTACGGAAGCATAGTGTTGTCATTGAATAGGCGACAATTAAAAGCTTATCGGTGCTCACTTTTGGTATCATTCCGTGATGCTCTGAAACCTCCAGAATGTAATTAATATTTCATACAATTTGCAGCTTCCAAATGAATTTTTATTTTACATCAATGAACAAAAATTAATTAACAATTACCAACAGGCTTCATAGGAATGCCTTGTTTACGCAAAGATTATTGTCCAACTCAACCTTAGCAAAATAATTACCCATTGCACACGAGGGAACATGTTACCTTGTTGCGGAGACCTCCGCATGCGTGGTTTTCTGAGAGAATTACCGTTAAACCCACTGTAGGAGAGTCGGAAGCCCTTGTACTACATGCAGTAGTGATTATGAGCGTTAATGAAGATTCTGCCTGGAGCTGGAGTCGGAGCGCAAGGCCTCCTCTACAGCTGCAGTCGGGAATCTGAATGGCCTGGTGTACCCCTACCCCTAGCTTAGCTACATAACATTTTAAAAAATTATAACCAAAAAACAATTATCATTATGCGTTGTCTCTCCGCCTTTCAATTATTCAGTGTTATGTTTTTGAAAGATCATGGTCTCTAAAAGGTAGTACTGCTTTCATTAAAAGAAAATATAATCTGGTTCAAATTTGTGAACTGCCAAATGTGATGGTACTTTGATGATACTTTGATCCTACCTATGTCAAAAGGCTCCTGGTGGCGAATGGGAGCACTTCCCTCTGCCTTCAAGAAAGCGACTTGGGGGGAAATGCCAAACCACAAGCGCCATCAGGGAAGAATAAGGTTTCGCTTGCACAGTCACAGAACTTTTTGCTACACAAACAGAAATAAAATTTATTAAGCTCTATAGCCAACACACGCATGAGAAACTACACAAGATACTACAACAAATTCTTTGGTAATATTAGTACTTAAAAATTGTTCTTAAATATCTAAAAATGAAATCTTTTTGTTTGAATCTGTGAACTTAGTCTCTTGTGTCTAATGTCTCTGAAGGGAACTTGAAATCAGAAACATATTGTCTATGTGTTCTTAAACATTGATCTTTGAAGGTGGTGGGCGTAATCCAACCCCTGTGGATCTGCAGTCTGCTCTCCCAGGTAAGATCTTCCATGTCCCAGAGGGTTACACGCTTTGGAGGAGTCACTGTGATGCCCTAAGACTCTCCCCAGACTCCTGTGAGATGGCCAGACTCCTGTGTCTGTGCATATCTCGGTGTTGATAACATCTGCCCTCTGAGCTGTAGCACATGTGGATCCAGCTGAACAGGGGCATAGCATCGTTCAAATTCTGTCTAGATTCTCTGTGGCAGAAGCATGAAAAATTACACTGACTTTGAGTCTGACCAGTTGGCCACGACTGATTTACGTGACAGTATGATTGCAGGCATCCAGGAGGATCCAGATTTCAATTACAGCTGCGTGTGCATTGGCCAAGGTTGGCCAGTTTGATTAAAAAAAAAAAAAAAAACAGAGAAATCTACAGACGATGTTGTCTGATCTGGAAGAAGTCGCTGCACTTGGCCGACCTCTCAGCTCTCGCCCGGAACTGAATGGTCACACGTAATTTGTAACTTTATTACAGATACTGAACCAAATCCGTACTAAAACCAAGAAACAGTCAGCACTTCTCTTGAGCTATAGGGACTTCATTGTTTGGGGAGATTAATCTAAACTAACCTGAACTCTTTTCTAAAACAAAGTCATGCAGATTTGAAATGTGAATTCTGTTGTGTTCAGGTGCTAGTCGGTAGGTTTTCATTAAAACATTGCCACTATTTTTTCCTGTTTCAATGTTAATTGAAACCCATTGCGGACCCCCCTTTCTGTCCTTCTGTCTTTCTTATTATAGGCCATTTAGTTATAACAAATGACAAATACATTTTAAGTCTAATGTTCTGTATTCATTTAACTGAAACATATGTTAGCGCCCTCTTTTCCTCCTCCTCCTCCTCCTCCTCCTTCTTCTTCTTCTTCCCTTCTGTCCTGGGGCTCAAACCCAGGGCTTTTGCCGTGAATTACGTCCCGGACCTTTTATTCATTTACTTTTAAGCTACGAAGTTTCCCGGGCTGAGCTTGAACTTGTGATCTCCCGCCTCGACCTCCCACACCAGGATCAGAGGCCGTTGCTATCGCATCAGGCTACAAGTTCTTGGTCTTTGAAATTCCTGAGAAGTCTGCCTCTACGGTACGTGCGTGTACCGATTCTTCATTCCCCAATATGGAAGTATTCAGACTTTACACTTTACACCACCTTGAGAAGACTGTGCTCGTGAGGTTAACCGACAGTCTCTTGGCACCGGGACCAGCCTGTGGGTGGGGAGTAAGAAGGTTCATTTTCGCAGCTTCCTGTCATTTTAACGCAGGTGCCTTCGGATGGCTTTCAGCTCAGGGCTTCCGTGACTGTCAGGAGCTCCTCAGTGTGACGCGTCTCGTAGACAGCCGCTTTTGGCGGGCCATCTTGGCATCAGTAGCTTTAGCATTGCACAGCTTGGATCCTGTTGCTTGTTTGTGTAGCTAGCTGTGTGTAGCATCATAAAAGGAATTCCAATGGCCCCTGACTGGGAGGTCCGCGCTGTGCTCAAGGATCTGCAGAGGTCAGTGGGAATGGACTTACGGCCGTGGTAAGGGTCGGGGGGACACCTGGCAGTGCCCTGGTAGGCGACGGGTGAACACACAACAGCCCCCATGGGCACACCCAGCACTGGTCGCCGGTCATTCCTCCTCTCTGGGAGGGGGCAGATCAGCACCACCATGCGAAGGGTTGGCATCGTTTTCTTCTTGCCTCTATTTGCTGTTCATCTCTACCAGAAAGTTCCTCCCCAGTAGGGCAAGTTTCGAGGGACTCTCCTCACACTCACTTTCTGTGGTATCCATCAGCATTTATGAATGCGTGTAGTGTGCCGTACTTTATTGAAAAGAAGGTGTCGAATGGTTGTGTTTATATGAAATGACACTTTTGGGGGGCTGGCTGTGGCCACGAACCCTACTGTACCAGCTGGAATGGACGGAGACGCGCCTCATACGTCAGGCACAGTTCTGGGAGCGTTTGGGGGGACTGACATGTAGGCCAGCCGGCTGAGGAGGAAGACATGCCCCAGATGGAGGTGGCCAGCCAATAGGCTTAGAGCCTGGATGGAGTAAAAAGGGGAAAAAAGAAGCAGCGTGGCCATCGTGGGAGAGCTGCACTTTCCACGAGAGCCTTTGGATATCCATCGCCACCCTTCCGAGGAAGACACACAGTGGGAGCCCTCCACTGCGCCTCCGGGCCTGCGACCTTGAGCTGGTGCTGCCTCCATCGTCTTTCTTGTTCTGGAGTTTCCGTCCTCTTGTCTGAGAAGCTACTGGATCCTGGAGCCCTCCTGGATGTAGAGGACCACGATGGACTCTCCGGCTTCCAACCTTGGGGGCCTGCCTAATAAATCCCCCTGCGTATACACACATTTCCTGTTGAACCTGTCCGTCTGGAGAGCCCTAACCAGCCCACTGGCCAAAATGGCAGCTTCTTAGTGTCTAATGAACGTCATAGCCCCTAATATGATTCTATATCATTTGAACTCACCCCCACCACCTTCTTTTCTCAGTATCATCTTTCCAAGGACACAAGCCCGTCCAGCACTTACTGATGAAGCCAGATTCAGGCCTGGAGCGCCTCAGTACCAGGCGGTCTCTGTGATAGTTAAGCTGGGTTGTTAAATTGATTGGCTGGACAGCTGTCCCAAGGGAACAGAAAAGCATGCTTCCACGTGTGACTGGATCCACGTGTGAGTGGGTCATGGGAGACTGACCCTGGGGACGGTGTCTGGCCCCCAGCCCTTCCTCTCTGGCGCACTTCCTTTGTCCTCTGCAGTTCTGCTCCTGCCACCATGATGTCTGATTTGGGGCCAGCCATGATTGAATCTTCTGAAACAATGGACCAAAGACACCTCTGTTCTTTCATGCTGGGCATCAGTTATCTTGATTTCTTTTGATACAGTCCTCCCTCCAGTTAGTAGACACTTGACCCCTTGTACACGCAGCTCTGCTCTGCCTCTCGGATCCCCTTTCGCCCACCTGACCTCTCCTCTGTGTGCTGTCTGTTCACATTGTAGAAGAGGTCTCACCCAGAATCTTCTTAAAATGTAACCTTCCAGGTTTTCCCCAGAGTTCGTTATAAAGCATGAGTAGAGTGCCATGAGTACTGTGGCTTGACTCGGAGCCTCTTATCCAACACTTGGCTAAAACCCAGACAGGCAGAATTTCAAGCAGCTGTGTGGGAGGGTCCGAGCGGTGGGCGAGATGTGCACGCCTCTCCCAGCTCAGGTCAGACGTCCCGCCTGTGTTAACGCAGCTCACGACTGCTTCTGCTTTACTTGGAAATCGATTTCTACCAGAGTTGTTTCATGGGGCTAGACTGAAGTTATTATTGATGAGGGGCTGTTTGCCCCCTCTTGTCTCTGATGGCTACCCTCTGCACTTGTGAGAAAACATGGTTAAGGAGAACATATAGTTAAAAATAGAAATCTGTGCTGACTCGGGTTGTCAAAATCTTTTAAGTAAAAACGATACTTTAAAGCTTACCTAAACGCTATTCAGCCCAACCAGCTTTCCAGATACCCGATGGCGAGTCCCCAGGTCAATTCTGGTTACCGGGAAGCTGCTTAAGCACATTGCAGACTGCTCCTCCCACGCTGAACTTTGGCTCAATCCTGTTGTCCGCAGCAAGGGCCTCTCACTCCGGGAGAGAGCTGCCGAGGCCCAGTGAGGGACGCGCCCGTGGCACACACAGCCCTTCTTTCTGTGCTCTGGTCAGGGGTGGAGGCACCGTAGTACTTAGGCTAGACCGGTGCCACAGATTCTGTTCATTTTCCCTCATGCTGAGCTTCTGTGATTGTAGGACTGATAATATCTCCATTTTCCCATCCATGGTTGGCAAAAACGTCCAGCTCATGTGCAGTAAATGAAGATCGCACCACGCCTCGTATTAGTAACGTTGGCCTCGTTCCTGGTTCCTTTCTGCTGTCCTGATGTCCCTCCCGGTGTTTTCCTGTCCTTGACCTGGTCTGTGTCTTGCCCCCACCATCCATCCCCCCGACCCAGTTGACCCTGGCGAGGTCCTGTCAGCCCTTTCCCGGAAGCCTGGTGCCTTGGTGCTCCTCCCCCGGTCCCACCCAGCTGGGTCTTCCCGCAGCCCAGGAAAACCAAGGCAGGCTCAAGGTGGACACGGCTGAGTCAGTTCAATCGGAGCAAATTTCAGGGTGTTGGTGAGAGGTGGACAAACACATCCTCTCCCTTCACCAGATGCTACCAGGCAGGTGGGTGCTCCTGGCTGGTCCCCTTGACCTCATGGTCAGGGGCTGAAGGCTAAGCTTATGAAAGGTGGCACCTTTGTGTCTTCAAAGCATAGTATGAAGCAAGGATATTTGAAATGACAAGAATCGACTGAAATATGAAACTATAACATTATATGAAATAGAATAAGTGACATAAATGTAAGGGGGAGAAAACACTGACTCTCCTCTCTGGAATGAGATTTTTCTCTTAGGCTTTTTATGTAAATTCATATCCTTATTATGAGATGAATGGCATTTTATTCTTAGTAATATACGTGAAAATGTAAAAAAGAATGCGTATCTCTTGTAATACATCATACTGAGACCTTATGTGGAGGAAGAATTACTTAGGTGACATATTTAGCATGAGGCCATGCTGGCTGAGGGTGGACGGGTTCGAGTCCAACCAACTAGAGTTACACAAAGAGAAGAATACAAACAGACACGCAGAGGGACAGAGGCCATGTGAGGACAGAGGCCAGGCCTGCAGTGGTCTGTCTACAAGCCAAAATGACCAGGGATTGACAACAACCAACAACCACCGTCTGAGTGTGTGTGTGTGTGTCCTCCTGCGCCGGGGGTGGAGCCTAGGGCCTTCACGCGGGCTATATTCTCCGTGCACTTTGTATTTTTTACTTCGCGGCAGAGTCTTGCTGAATCACCAAACTTTCAAGGCTTGGCTTGAACTGTGAGATCTTCCTGCCCCCGCCTCAAAGAGAGCTGAGGTTGGAGGCCTGTGCCGCCAGCAGGGGCCCCCTAAGGTAAATTAAATGTTACATTTGTGGTCCCTAACCCCTCTTCTCTTAGGGCATTCATTTACATATTCTCCTCTGCCTCTTTGAGCGTAAATCTTCCAACTCCCACCCCCAGGGGGGTCTTTCTTAAAACCTGGAAGCCGCCCCTTTCAAATGTGCTTACGGAGAGAGGCAGTGCCCTTACTACTATCTTCCTGGGCTGTGAGGAGCACCCATGAAGGAGCACTGACGGCCTGATCCCAGGGACCCACCCTCCTCCTGAGGTCCTCAGGGCTAGCCACCACCTACCCAGCCATCAGCCCTCTGGCCTCTCTGTCGGGGGCTCAGCCTTCCCTAGCTGCCCGCAGGCCCTATTCCTACTTTAAATTGTCTTGAACAGCTGTTCTCTTGACCATTTCATTGCATCCAGTGCAATTTTAATTTTGGCTCCCACAAGTAGAAGCTTCCACTCCTAGAGGCTTAGCGGGCACTGCCACGGGACCTTCGTGGCAGTCCTCATGCCCCCAGGGTTCTATGACAGCCATTCTACTGTTTCCTGTTCTATCTACTGTTTTGTTTTGTTTCTTTCTTTCTTTCTTTCCTTCTTTCATTTATTTTTTTTTTACAGCAGCCCTAGGAGACTAAAACTACATGTGAACATACAGATATTTTTTTCCAGTGTTAAACTGTTTTCAGGTAGATCATAAGAACCTTCCCTCTCCCTTAGAAGGAATCATTTCTTGTTTTCATCACCGTTAAGTGAATATGTAACAGTTGAACTTCCTAATGTACACTGAGTAAACTATTTGAAAATAATGCCTAATAATTATCCATTAGCCATTAAGGAGAACATATGAAGATTAATCCTCACTGGTTAAAATTATAAAATGAGTATGAAGTAGTGGTGTATGATACTGTACTCTGTTTTCACAGTGGCTTTCTGGTGGCTGTCCACATGAGAACTGTGTAGCTGCAGTTGCTAATTTCTTTGGACACTTGGTAACTCTCTTAGAAAGTTCTTGGTATTATACTATAGAGATATTGGCATTCTACCAAAAAAATTGTAAATGTCATAAAGTTACTTGATAATCTGTAGCAAAAAGTATATTTGGCTTGTATGTTAGCTGGGCCCCAATGTGGCATCTGTGAGAAATACTCCTCTCAGACATCTCCCTTCAAATCTGCTAGGACCCTCTTTATAGCCCCTGGGATGTCCTGCTCATATCCTCTCCACACTCTGAGATCTGAGAGAATATGGAAAGGTAGAAAAGGACATTTCAATTTCCACCAGGGGAAGGGGCAACTCTGAGGTCTCCGTGGGACAAGCTCAGGACTCCAGTGTTTCACTACATTTTTGACACACAGATTTTTTGTTTGCTGTCTCATTATTTGGGCTTGTATCTAGAATGTTCCCCCAAACCTTCTGTATTTGGAAGCTGTGGAATAGCTATGGAGCAATGTGCTGGTAAGAGGAGGGTCCTCATAGGAGGGGCGGAGCCCTGGGGATTGACCTGGAAGGATGTTTGCTGGCTCCACTCTCCCTTGCTCACGTGACTTCCTGCCTGCCGTGCTATGAGCAGCATTCCTCCAGGAACACTTCCAATATATGCTCCCACCACGGCCAGCTGCCCAGGAATGGGCTGAGACCTTCTGAAACCGAGAGCTAAAATAAATCTTTCCTCTCTTAAATTGCAGGTGCTGGGCCTTGAGTCACAGCCACAAAAGGTGACTA
This sequence comes from Ctenodactylus gundi, assembly GCA_004027205.1. NCBI lineage: Eukaryota > Metazoa > Chordata > Mammalia > Rodentia > Ctenodactylidae > Ctenodactylus > Ctenodactylus gundi. The sequence goes on along the minus strand of PVKB01003649.1, from coordinate 2,819 downwards.
GGACACGTGCCCTCCCACCTCCTCGTAATCTCTGTGTCGGGCAGCACATCCTGTCTCGTAAGCTCAAGACTCATCTGCAGTAGACGTAGCCTCTTGACGGTGACAGGGAAACATACCTTTCTTTCTCTTGAAATGTGATTCTGCGTCTGTCTGTCTGTCTCTCTTCTTAAACATCCTAGAACTAATTTTTTAAAGTTGATCTATTCCTTAGAAACTAAAAGCCAAAAAAGGCGAGTGTTGTAGAGGAATGTTCACTTTCACTTACATTGAAGGACATTTTCTCAACGTTTTAAGCCCCTTCTTAAAATGAACAAAGTGAGAGAAAAATTATAAATTAATGTCCCAATAATTATGCTGCCTGGAAGATCTAATGAGGAGCGATAATATTCAAGAACAGCAATAGAGAGGAAAACATACAGCGTGATCTGAGGAAGAGAAAGCAAAGAAGCTCTTGAGCCCCAGCTTCAGATGGTCCTGCATGTTCTGAAAACACATAGTGAACACCTGTTGTGCTTAAATGCTTATGATGAATGGCTTTAAGGGACTAAGAGATTGAGAAAAATTCATATACCATACATGAACACACACATGCACAACACACACGCAAATCTTTGAAAAACTGAGAAAAACAATCTGTTTTGAGAAATTATATGTGGATGTGGCTGGAATATTTGATTGTCTCATGCTACCAATGGGAGAAAAGTATCTTAAGATAATTTTCATACCCTATGTTTTTAAAACAATATTCCATTCTAATTTGATGATCTTAAACACACTGTAAAAGTACAGAAATATTTTCTAATCAAGGACTTGCAGAGAAATTCTGTGTTGCTCCGGTTTCTCTTGCTAAGATTGCAATGTTCTATTGACTGATTTTCCCTGATTTGGTAAAAATGCATCCTCTAATTTTGTCAGGAGTGTTTCTAGCATAATTGCTATGATTAGAAGATCGGCAGAGTTCGTCATTCCCAAGTGCAGAATTTAGGATGCAGAAAAACTAGCTGACAAGGTCAAGGGTCACGTGACCCAGGGACTCCAGCTCTTTACAGGAATTGGATTTTGCAGGTAGAATATTAGATCTAAAGGGAATCAAGAGACATATTTGTGCCATGCTAAACATGGCACTGTAATTTAACTATCCTAAATTTAATAGTCACCGTCTCCATGTGACTGGCTCTAGTTGCTTTAAACCTTTTGAGATTTAGAGTTTTGACACAAACGTGTGCAACTAATAGTTCTTTTCTAGTTCTTTGACACAGGTGCCTTAAACATAGCTGAATATCAAAGTCAACCCCAGCAGTTGTTCTTCCCTTTCGCCCCCTCCATGGGGCATGGGTTAATTCAGAGTGTTGGGGCAGCCCTGGAGCACAGGGCAGGAGCCTTTACCAAGTGAGAGGGCTTTGACTATTTCTAGGACATGGATGAATGTGATGTACTTAAGGAATTGTGAATGCACAGGTAAATTAGCTCAGGCAGTGATAACGAACTCAACCAAGATTCTTCCCTCACATCAAACAACAAAATACAGGCCATGTGCCTAACAGCAACACACACAATCCCTCAGATTCTGAGGGTCTATGAACATGAACATTGATATTTGTCATTGTTAAATGTGGGAGACTTTCTAATCCATTTCTGAGGGCAAAATGCATGACTTAAATTTCTTACAAGCTCGAAAGTTCTGGATGTCCAAAAACAAAAACAAAAAACAAAGAGAAAGGTAGGGGGCTATTTACAAGCTTAATGTGCGTATTGATAGAGAAAAAAGTTGAAAATAAACAATCTGAGTTTTAATCACAAGACTATAGAAAGTAGAACATCTCATTAAATTATAAAAGAATTCACAGGTGTACTGACCAAGATAAAATAAAACTAAATGACATAGAAAGTTTGTACATAACAGAGAAAATCCCACAAGGTCACAGGCTACTTACTTAAAATAGTAACAAAAAGTTTTATACATAAGCAAAAAAGTCAATAGTGTGGCAGTAGTTACAGTGCAAAACAAAGACAAGATATTCTACTGGTCATTCAGTTATTAATAAAAATTTGAGCAGTTTATGTTTATAAATTTAGAACTTCAGGCGAATGGTTGTTGACATAAATGATACAAGGAACGGACATGAATGTTCTTATAGGCATCAAAGTATTTTACCTCATGATATAATCTCTCTCTTTTAAAAAAAAGCCAAGTCCAGGTGGCTTTGCAGGTGAATGTTTTCGGAGTTTTAAGAAAGCACTGGGGCCAATGTTAAGTAAGCTTTTTCAGGGAACAGTAAAAAAAAAAAATGCTTTTCAGCCTGTTTCACGAGGCCATGTGACTGTGATACAAGAACGTGGTAAGGACATTGCAAAATCACGTGCTTGCAGAGCAGTTTTCTTCGCTGACTCAGGCACAGACACCAGAACAAAATGCGAAGAAAGGGAAGCTAGAGGCACGGTGGCAGGTGTCCCCCAGCAAGTAGCAGGCCAAGGAGCACAGAAGCCAGCCCAGATCCAGGGAAGTGGAAAATACCCCATGTTGATAAACTGGGGTGACTGATCCTAAGCGTAAACAGCCCCGGACCAACAGGTTCAATGCAGTCCCCATTACAATATGGGTCTCTGCTCTCTCTCTCTCCACAGAATTAGAAAAAACAACGTTGAAAGTTGTGCGTGGAGCCACAAGAGATCTCACCACATAAGCAAGACCACCTTGCAGAGAAACGAAAACAAGACAACAGCGAGGGGGCTTCGCCCCGGCACCGCCCCGGCACCGCCCCGGCACCGCCCCGGCACTGCCCTGGTGGCACCACCCCGGCACCACCCTGGCACCGCCC
>PVKB01003648.1:0-186547 GCA_004027205.1 Ctenodactylus gundi | reverse complement strand
GAAGGTGCATATTTGTACATTCACAAGGTTATGTTTACATCAATCAGTTTCCTTAGGATAAACTTTCATTAGTGACCTAATAAGTGAATTGCTACAACAAAACAAAGTTAAAACTATATCACATTGCTACATTCAATGAACTTAAATCTATACCACATAAATATACTTAAAGTGACAGACATGTAGGCAAATCTAGTTATTTCTTAATTTCCTAACTTTCATATCTTATTTACTCATATTTCACTGATTACTAACCTACCTTTTTCTCAGCTCCTTCTCCTCTAGCTGTTGTCACTTTTTCTCTGGGGTCATTGGTGTCACTGGTCTCCCTTTCACAGTCCAAGTTTCCTTTAAGTATTTTCTGCAATACTGGCTCAGTGACTACAAATTCCTTTAAGCTGTCTCTGTCATGGAAAGTTTTAAGTTCTCCCTTTTAGTTAAAAGATAATTTTGCTGGATATAGCAGTCTTGGCTGGCATCTATGTTTTTTTAGTGCTTGGATGACATTGCTCCACGATTTCCTTGCTTTTAGAGTTTGGATTGAAAAATCTGCTGTTATCCTGATGGGTTTATCTCTGTAGGTCACCTTCTGTTTTTCTCTTACCGCTTTTAGTATTTTCTCTTTGTGTTGGGTTTCTAGAGTTTTAATTATGATGTGTCGTGATGAGGGTCTCTTCTAATCAAAGTTATTTGGTGTTCTATATGCCTGCAAAAGTTCCATGCACATTTCTCTTCTTAGATTTGGGAAATTTTCTGCCATTATTTCATTAAACATGTCCTTTAAGCCTTTTGTTTTGTCCTCAGTCTTGTCCTCGATTTCCATAATTCTGAGGTTATTTCTCCTTGAATCGTCTATCAGTTGTTGTAATGACTCACTTTCTTTATTTACTTTGTATGATTCATGGCATGTATGTTGCAGCTCAGTCACTTTATTTTCTAGGTCTGACAAACTATTTTGAAGTTGTTTAAAGTGGTTGCTTCTTATTACCTGTGTGTTTTTCGTTTCCTGAATATCTGCATTCAGTTTTTCTATATCTCTGTTGTGTTCGTCTCTAATTTCTTCTTTTGTCTTCATTATCTTCTGGTATATTTCTTCTCTGGTCTCCTCTATTTGCTTTTCAAGGCTTGCTTTCTGCTTATCTATGTATTGGTGTAGCTCTTCTGCTGTCTGTTTAATTTCCTGCTTTAATTCCTGTTTTAATTCACTGACTATCTGGGCCCAGAGGTTACCATCATTTTTGTCCTTTCCTTTGGGTTCTGCAATTTCAGCACCCCTTGCACCCTCCCCTGGGGAATCAGATCTTTTTGTATAACATTTGTTACCATGTTTCCCCATGGTACTGCTACCTCTGACTGTCGCTGGTGCGCAGGAAAAGTGAATGGCTCCTGCTGACATCACTGCCTGCGATGGCTGTTGAGTCCCGTTTCTGATCTGGGATTCTGGGATCTTTTCTAGGGGGAGTGCACACTGTGTTTATAATACAAACACCCGCGGGTTGGTGCTTCTGAGGCCTCCCGGAGCCAATGATTCCCACTAGGCAGGGTCTGCACTTACCTCGGGCTGAGGTCTGGCCTCCGGATCTTGTTTGTGATCTGTGGGTGCAGGCAGCGTGGGGCAGCGCCGAGTCAGCTGCTTCTGACCCGCCCACAGCCTCTTCTTCCCTTGTTGTGTGCTCCGTCCTCTCCAGCTCCATTCAGTCAGATGCCCAGGTCCCTGGGAGCGTTTCTCTGTCTGCCGCTGCCTGCTGTTTGCCGCTGGCCAGGGCAGCTTACTGGACTGCGGGGATCCCCCCCACCACCACCACCCTCTGGTTTTGATGATCCTTCGGAGTTTCTGGCCTCCCGCTGATCGCCTTTCAGTTTCTGGGGATGTGCCTCTCTTTCCTAGCTACACCAAACACACTTTTTCTAACTATCTTCTTGACTTTTTAAGTGAGTTGATGAGGAGACTTTGTGCAGTGCTGTTACTCAGCCACCATCTTGACCAGAAGCCTCTAAACATGATTTTGAAAAATATTTGTTGGTCTGCAGTTGATTGAATCTTATGAATGTGGAAACTGCAGATGTGAACAGCTCACTGGCATTGAATAAAGTAAGCCAGCACCCACCTCATACCGTATTTTGAACAGTTTATGCTGAAAGCAACACTGTTGCAATGTGGAACAACATACTATTTTTGAGACTTAATCTCTGGCTAGTTTTCCAAGCAACTAGATGCTAGGGTTGGAGGAACGTAGGACACGCATCTTCACTGCTTCCTGTACTTATTTCTTCTGTGATACTTGTGCTATCCCAACTTTCTGCAGCCAGCTGGTCTTCCTGACTTTTAAGTCCTGACCCAGCAAATTTACATGTCGTTCTACAAACACTCATACTGCCGCATCCCCGTCTGCATGAGGAAGAGCACATGCATGACATAGCCTTCCTTTTACCTTTCTTTCCCTTAAATATTTATTCTTCAACCCAGGCTTCTTAGCCTTCAAGAAGCCTCCCTTGCCACCTTCTGTGCTTTTCTGGCCTTTCACTCCTCTCCAGCACTTGGAGATCTCTTACATAAACACCAGTACCAAGGTCACACAGAATTAGTTATTTATATGTTTGTGTTTCCTGGGTCCACCTCAAATTCAGTGATAAGGTGATATTTTTCAGAATGTGTCCTGACACTTGACCCAGAGGAGATGCATAAGTGGTACTTGTTGGGCTGAGAAGCCTATACAGGTGTTTGTATGATCTCAATTAGGTTAGAGATTTGATGAGAAAGGAACCATTCAAGCATTGTCAGAGAATATTCCATGTGCCAGGCACTCATTTAAGAGTAGGAATGGAGCAATGAACAAAACGGATAAATATTCCTGCTGTTGTTGAACAGCAGAGTAATGATATTAATCTATTTCTTTAAACTGGGTAGTCATAGACTTCTCTAAAACTTCTACTAAGAAGAAGAGGGTAATGAATACTTAGCAATATTTGCCATATTATTCTTTCATTTTTCTGCATTTAAATGGATATATATATATATATTATTCTTAAAGAAGACAGACTACATTAAGTCTGACTTATTAACTTTAACTATATGTGTTGAACTCTGTGGGATTTGTCTTAATAGCCTAATTAACAGGCTGCCTTATTTAGTGTGTGTGTGTGTGTGTGTGTGTGTGTGTGTGTGTGTGTGTGTGTGTTATTTAGAACAGTCAAGGAAAGACCAAATTTCAGAGAATGTGATTTTTATTTCTTTTGACACAGAATCTCCCACTATAGTCTAGGCCATTCCTGAATTCACTATGTCGCCCAGACTGGCCTAGAACTCACGGCAGTCCTCCTGCCACAACCTCCCAAATTCAGGGATCATGGGCATGCATCCCACACCCAGCTAGTATGTGGTGCTGGAGGTCAAACTTGAGCTTTCTAAGCAAGTGCTCTGATCACCTAGGTACAACCCCCAGCCCCAAAGAATGTATTTTTGAAATCTCGTCCATATGACACTGAGCTAGGATATTACACCATTTGCAATTGTTATTACCCCATTTTGTAAATGGGAAAACAAGGTACAGACTATTTGATGAAATTCATTAAGATTATAGAGAAGTTTAATGGAAACGACTTGCTCCCTGACTTCATAATTTTTTATTTGATTAAATATGTTGTTTGTTAAATAATGGAGACAAGTAACTCAAGATCAACAGACAACTACTGTCACTTTTAATTAATTATAGTTGCTTCCAGAAGTGAATGAATCAAAGCAAACTGTTTTGCACAGCTTTCTCTGGCCCTGACCTCAGAGGCTACTTTGCCTTTTCCTTGTCACTGCAGTTTGCCCAGAGCAGCTCCTGGCAGGATTACTTCACTTAGCAAGCCCTCAGTGGTCATGTTGGCTCCATTTCACCATGACCTCATGGTTCATAGGTTCTGTGCTTTGCCATAGCATGGCCCTGCCCTGGGGACAACTGTTTACATCATTGGCACTTGAGCAGCCTCCCCACTAGGCAGTCTGGCTTCCCTGCAAGGTTAATCATCATGTCCTGTTTCTATTCCAGCCTCTCCACCCAGCTCCTCTATTCAGACTGAGCACTTCTTGCATACTTACACTGCCCTGAGTTTCCTGGGTCCTAGCATCTGGTCATTGATACACAGTTTAGATATTCATGAAAATGTAAAGGATTCCTTTTTGCTGCATTGGAACAGAAAACTGAGTTTCAGAAATTAAAAAAGTGTGTGTCAGAGATGAAGTATAAGTGAAAAGACAACAAGCCTTGAGAGAGACTCTAAGCCTCAGATTCCTCATCTGTAAGTGGAGATCATTGTATCTGCTAGGGAATTATGATAAAGATAAGGGCTATATATATAAAAATATATAAAACGTCAAACTTAGTGCCTGGAATGTAGTAGACTTTCCTCAAGTGGCAAAACTGAAATAAACTTTCTCACTTTCCTGACATTTGAATTTGGGGCAGCAAGACAGAAGGGAAAGGAAAACATGTCCATATGAAAGCTTGTATCTAAATGTTCACAGCAGCATTAATGTTTCTGAAGAATGAGTATGCCGAATGTGGTATAGCCATCAAAAAACCAAGTATGAATGCATGTCACAGCTTGAATGAAGCTTGAAATCTTTTTACGAAGCAAGAGAAATCATGCATAAAACTTATATGATTTCATTTATGCAAAACATCGGGAATAGGCAGTCCATAAAGAGAACAGAGTTTTGGTCACGGGGGCTGGAGGTTTTGTGGTGGTGAAGTGCTTTGGAACTAGATTATGAAAGTGGTTGTAAAATCTGTAAATATTAAAAAAACACTGAGTTGTGTTCATGAAAATGTGAGTGCTAAGGATACAAATTGTATCTCAATAAGCTTGTTAAAATTTCATGTAGTGGTGACTATGTCTTAGGTGCTATGTAACAAAATGTAAATATGGTGCTTGTGGGAGATATACACTTACATTCAATCCTTAGTATTTATATCATTCTCCCCGGTTCTTTTGATATTAGACTAGTTGGAAGAATCATTTAGACCAGTTCAACCTGTATCCTTTGTCTTTCCTTTTCACTGAAGATTCTTTCTGTGTTTGTGAAAGCAGCAAGGTAGGGTTTTTTTTTTTTTACTATCCTCCCAGCAATATTTGGAATATTTAATTACTGAGCTATATGCCTCTAACATGTGTAGATGGATGGGCCTTGGCTATAAAGAATTAAAATAATATAATTTTTGTGTTGGGTCCATAGTTTCCAGAAATGCTCTGTAACAGGCTGAAATATTTCCATGGTATTTCAGTATAGAAGTACTTATAAACATTTGGGTATGTTTTCTCAAATGGCAGCAATCATATGGAACCTGTATGTGCCTATTCCTTTTAAAACTTTTTCATTTAAACACACACACACACACACACACACACACACACACACACACACACACGCACACACACACACACGATGGCTACATTGGCCTTGAGTTTTCTGTGCTCATATTGTGCCTGTTCCTAAGTCCTCTTCTCCCATTTTATCTCCTACACAGGTCGCTTCACTCTTGCATGTTACCTGTGCTCAGCCTTTGTAGACATTTGGGTTGGGTGGGGAAAAGTATCCCTTAAATTATTCCATCCTTCACTCATCAAAGGTATAATTCATATCTATTACGTACAGTAAACTTTGTTAGGTTCTAGAGCTGGGTAACAAAGGAAGAAATAAAATCAGTTGGTCATAGTACATACAAGTGCAACGCAAGGGAAGTGTAGGCAGGGACTGATGTATAACGCTAGACCTAGGCATCCAGTCTAGCTGAAGCCACCTGAGAGTTGGAGGGGAGGCTCAGGGCCCCTGGATAGAGAGTTCCTGGACTCCATTGTGGCTTCAGTTCTTGACCAGGTAGGAACATCTCATGAGTAACTCTGTCTTTGAAGCACATCTATAAAGGATTTGGAAAAATCCAGCAAGGACAACAAAAGAGAAAATGAAGAGTGGATGAAATGGATAGGAAGATGAATAAACAAGGGACAAAGGAGAAGAAAAACAGGTGCTTAGAAAAATGAGAAACAGAATTTTTTCTTGCCTCAGGCACTGCAGCTAATGTTTTCATAAAATCGTGAGGGTTTTGACTGCAAGGGAAATTAAGCTAAACTAGACTGAAGCAAAGTTTGTAGGGAATTTCTTATTTCCTGCTGGACGTCTCCATCCTTTCTTTTTGAGATGATCATATTGGTCATGTTGATTAAGGCCTCTGACAGTAGAGAGTTCCTTGCAATCAATAGATATCTTCTGAGCATCATGTCTCTGTTGGGTAAGTGTATGGCTAAGCTGGACTGCAGGAGGGGGAGATCAGAAGGCCTGAAGGAAAAATACAACAGAGAATATAAAAATAATACCTAAGTTAGCTAATGATAGTGCTTATAATAAACTAATGCATGGCATAATGCATAAATTAGTCCAGACAAGATCTTAACATGAAGAGAAGTAAAATAGAGTTCAGAACCAAAAATGTCACAGAATGGTTTCTTTTTAATATGTTGAAGTTTGTCTTAATTTTATCTAAGCAATATTGGGCTTCAGAATTGATTGGTAATTGCAAAGCAGAAAATTCTATCATTAGGAGAAGATTCTGCCCTTTATAGTGAAATTGATTAGTTGGTGGCTTACACATTCAGAGTAGTCCAGAGTAAAGTTTTCCTTTCTATACCACACTTTCCTGGGCTTTAGGTGTGATGTGTCTGTAATTGTTTCTGAGATGATAAAGGCACACTGAGGAGGAAGCATGTTACAAGAGTACAAACATCTATTTTGTTGAGTTTCCCAAGAAGTGAATTTTTCTGATTTCTTTATTTGTTAGGAAAATTACAGCTAATTGAGTGGATAGGACCTAGAGAAAGGTTTCTGTTGTCAAATAGCCCCCTAATCTTTATTTGTATCCTTAACCAGACTCCTGGCTAATTCCTACTCAGTAGATGAGTCTGGACCTTTAGATCTCTAGCCAGTAACCAGGAAGCAAGAATCAGTCAGCCTATTTTGCCCAATGGCTGAGTGTGTCTTTTCCTTTGGAAAATCTGCTTGCTGCTAGTGAGGCCTCCCTAGAGTGTAGATACGTGACGACATGACCTTTTTTGAAAATAAATTTCACTAGCTATATCCATAAGTGGCATTTTTTAGGTGGAGTTCTTTATTTTCTACATCAATGAGTCTTACCTGCTGGATGAACATAAACATTTAAGAAGGTAGTTCAGTGTTTAAAATCTCAAGTTGGAAAATTCACCTTTGCCCATTTGCTAGTCATGATGGGTATTGTCCAGGAGGTGACTAACCTTGTTGACTACTCCATCGCCATTCTCTTGAGGCCATGGTGTATGTATTTTGCAGATTCTTAGAGAGAAAGACCAGTATTGCCATCCTCCTGTCCCATTAGCTGCAACCCTGTTGTTCAGTAATGGCAGAGGTCTAGACTTTCTGGGATGGCAGGGAAACCAAGAACATTCCTTGTGGCCGTGTGCTGATGGAAGAGATCAGGAGCACAGTATCCTCAACATCCACATTCAACATACTGAAAAATCCAGTCGGTATCCTTAATATGATTCCAGCAGCTCTGCACTCACTAATATGAGTTTAACCTTAACCACCTCAATTGGACTTGAGGTAAGAAAATAAATGAGTCAGTTCTAATTATTTCAAGTTAGCTCTCAGTTTGAGAGCCAAGACTTAGGGATGAAAACTGCTTTCTGGAAAAAAGGAAAATGTCAGTGTTTTTACACATTGCCAGACAAGTCTCAAATTTCTTTGGCTCTCAGTCATCAGTAAAGCAGTATCACCTTGCAAACACGCTTCTTTATTGGTCTTCTCTTTGGACTCTCTTCCACATAGCTCACAGTGGCAATGCACCTGTTAACCTGGGAACTTCCTCTAGCAATGAGACCTCTGCATATGCTGTGATCACATTTTCAATATGTGGTTTACCTTTGTCCTAATTGGATTTTGAAGCTGAAAATAAAATACAAGTCAAGAACTGAGCTTTCCTACCCTCCCAGCCTGAGTCAGAGAGGCCCATAGAAGATAAAGAGAAGTGAAGTGAGAATCCATTGTGCTTGGGAAAACTGAGGCAAAAGTCAAACATTTTTTAGCCTTTTAAGGGCATGGTCTGTCAGCCAGCCCATGGGTCTTAGTTTGTTTGAGTTGCCAAAAAAGAAAGAAAGGAAGGAAGGAAGGAAGGAAGGAAGGAAGGAAGGAAGGAAGAAAGAAAGAAATCTTAGGTCGCATAATTTACAAACATAGATATTTACTTAGGAGGCTGGGAAAAAAAGGTGTTATCTGACTGAGTCAGTGTCTGCCAGGGCTCTATCTCAGCACCGTAAATGGCATCTGGTTGCTGCATTGTCACAGAGCACGGGAGCTGAAAGGGCTAGAACATGCCCTTTTCAACTTGCTTTCTAGTTTCTGAGACATAATACCCAATACCCACAACTTAGGAGCTTACGATTTCGGGAGGTCTCACTCCCTTGGTGGCTGGCTGGCAATGGCAGAAGGGTCTGGTGGAGGACCTGGCTGGAGAAAACCTGTTCAGACATGTCCTAGCCTCCCAGCCTGAGTCAGAGAGGTCCATGGAAGACAAAGAGAAGTGAAGTGAAAATCCATTGTGCTTGGGAAAACTGAGGCAAAAGGGAAGCAGAGGGAGAAAGAGGAAGAGCAGAGGTCTCATGTACACTTCCGGCTCATGCCCCAGTGATCTGCTGCTTCCAACCAGGCCCCACCTCCTGGCACCACCCGAAAAATCGATGGAATCACCCTGTGATGGGATCACCTTTCAAACACAGGCTTTTGGGCGACCTCTTCTATGCCATAACGGTCTCTAGCCCTCACGACTGAATGACCACCCGAAAGCCTCAGCTCTTAACATTATCTCATTAAAATTATGTTTGGACATGTGAACTTGGGGAGATACACTCAGACCACAGCACCATGTTGGTGTTTTCACAGATAAGGGGTTTCCAGTCTGACTAACAGCCCAGGGCACTTGCAGATGTCCTGTCCAGATGTCCAGTTGCCCACTCGCATCAAGAACTTTCTGCTTGGAATCTGTCAGCAGCGCCTGTCCGCTTCCAGGTGTCCTTCCTGTCTGACTGAGAGAAGATGGCACGCATGAGACAGTGTTCGTTTTCCAGCAGGACTGGATGGGGCTTTCTCACTGAGACGGACCAGTGTCTCAGCTTCTCCTAAAGGAATCACACTTTTGGGGTGCTAAGCTTCTTACAGTGCTAGAAAAATCCACCTCAGTCTTAGGGGTTCCTGTGTCCGGTTGCTTTTGGAGGACTGTGGCCAGATAGAGCAGCTCATTGTTTCATTGTTCTGCCATGCTCTAAAAATAAAACCGGTAGCGTATGTTTCCTCTGAGTAGCCTGCATCTGGGTCTTGGGTGTCTCTCTCCAGCTTTCTGAACTGCCAGAGCCTGCATGCTTGCATTACTGTGTATTCAAACAGAAACACTTTTCTGTCAGGGGGATTAGAAGGTAGCAGTTAGAAATGTCTGCCTGGATTTATGCGTATTTGCCTATTGCCAGGGGCATTGAGGGGCTGTGGTTGAGGCGGGAACCTTCTAAGTGGACAGGGCCAATGCAGTGCTGCTTTTGTCCTTCTAGGGTCAGGTGTAGGAGAGACTGGTCCAGTACATCAGAGACCAATGGTATGACCTCCATCCCGATGTGGCCAGAGTATTTATTCATTTCTGCAGAAGCTCAAAAACTAAGAGAGTCTTGACAATTAGGGGAAGTGTTTTAAATCTGGGTATCTTTTTAATTAAACAAATGAGCTTCTGCATATTCCTAGTCTCTAATCTCTGAGAAAGTTAGTAGTGGATTTGCGAGTGGGATTTGAAATTGTTTAATCTGTACACCAGAAGGAATTATATTCATGTCATAAAACCAACTTTTTCAAAAGAATTAGAAATGCATTAAGATGTAGGGAGGATAGAAATATTTTAAGTCTTGTGTAATGAAGAAACAACACCAAGGAAAATAAATTCTCCTAGTACTTATAAATAATTTATAAATAATGTCAGATTCTAATGCATTTTGGCTAATGTTGCAGTCAAGATTTTATTGTGTTTTGATGCAATCTCACTTGTGATATTCTGAATAAAGAATCATGGGCCTTAAGGTAAATGCTCAGCTCCAGGAATTGCTCGATTTTTGCTTCATTTCATGAGACCCACGTTTTGATGCTCACAGTGCCTTTCACAGCTACATTGTGCCAGCTGTTAACAGCCTGTGGCCATGTGTTTCAGTGTGATTCTTGCCCGCATGCTGTGTTTCTTGGCTTAATCACCAGCACTTCCCTGTTGCTTTCCGGGTGGGCCTTTTCCTACCTTCCCCAGTTAGTCAGTACGCCTTGCTAGCCTTTGTCCCCAATGAGCCCCTGGACTCTCTCAGCACTAGCAGCTTTGCCCTGCCCCCTCCCCCTCTCCAGGTAGTGGAGTGTCCATGGGACCCTTGGGTCTCTCTTCCTACTAGACCTTATGAAGACAGAAGCTGGTTCTGGTCCACTTTCAAGAAGAGACATGAACATAGATCAAAGATGGTTTTTGCTATCATCTTTTACTTTTTAAATAATGCTCTTAATAAGGTTAGCTTTAATTCAAATGTCTAGTTTACAACATAAGATTTTCAAATATTGGTCAAATACTGTGTCCTCCCACTTTTCTATACCTCATGATTTAAGCTGCATAGTTTCAGGTTGCTTGCTAATTTACAGAAACTTACTCTCCATCTAAATTCTACCATGCTTTACTTAATAATTTATTTTGTTTTCTCTGGAACATTTCTGAACATTGTTCCTCTTAAATATTGTAATTACTTTTGGAGACAAAGCTCACTTACGAGAACAAAAAAGCCACTATGGGCTAGATTTAGTAAAGCTCTATTTGCTGGCACTGCCATGTATGGAAGAAGTACCCACTGTTTGCCTCTCTTCCTTCGCTCTGATCAAGGCTGCCCCCAGGACCTTGGCTGCTGATCACCCCAACAGCTTCTGCTCCCTGCGGAAGCACTCGAGTTGCTACAAGGTCTTAGCATTTTTGCTTCCTTATCAGAGCCTCAGAGACTTCTATCTTCTCATGAATCTTTCCTTTTTTTTCTTTTTAGATTTTAATTTTTACCCTTTTTTTTTGTACTGGAGATACAATCCAGGACCTTTGCACTATGTTACATCCCCAGTCCATTTTTAAATTTTGATTTTTAACACAGGGTTGCCCAGACTAGGCTGGAACTTTCTGTCCTCCTGCTATCGAACCATCTCACCCTCCCAGAGTGCTGAGATGAGAGGCCTGCGCCACCAGGCCATGCTGACCCTTCCCATTCCTCTCCTTCCTTTCTTTTTTCCTTTTCAAGCTGAATTTAATGCAAATATATGCAAATAAGTTGCAAATCTCATCTCTAGCATGGAGTTGAGTTTTACTTGGTGATGCAATTTAAGAATAGTTTGTTGAGGCAAGCCTCTTTACAAGCAAATTCATTTGTTAAACTTTCAAAGTAGCACAGAAATATACTCTGTTTTATGCAAGTAGTGGTAAAATCAAACTAGACAGGTAAAGGTAACTTAGATTTCATATTTTATATTGAGAATTATTATCGTGTTTATTATTATTATACATATGATTAAAGAAGCGCTGACTAGATTTTTGCTGTCCCTGAAACACTGACTTGAAGTGATAATAAAATGGAATTAACTTGGGAGTGACTATTAGTTAAGTTTCAAAGTAGAGTTTACCTGTTGGATAACTAAAAAGTAAAACAAATAGCAAACTTTCCAAGAAGACTTATTAACTAACTACATTGGCACATTTTATGCTATGCTTTTTTAGTGTGTTTATGTCTTTCTTTTTTGAGACAAGTTTTGTTCTGTACTACAGTTTGGTTTAGAACTCACTATGTAGCCCAGGCTGGCCTCAAACTCACAGCAATTCTCCTGCTTCAGCCTTCCAAGTGCTGAGATTACAGTCATGTACCAACATGCCCGGCTTCATGTTTATTTCTTAATGCAGCCACTTGAGGATTCTACAGTTAAGAGAACCGTGTATAAACCTCTCGTGACCCACAGAAAACATTAAGCAGCAGCTCTCACTTCAGAATTCATTGTCTAGTTTAGACCATGAAAATTATTTTCATACATACAATTTTTCTCCAGAATTTTAATAACTGTGAGGATCCTTTGCATCTCCCCCTTTCTGTAGACAACATAAGCAAACTGTGTTGTGGTTTTTCTCCTGCAGGGTCGCCACTGATCACAATGTGGATAATACAACTGAAATACTCAGGGAGTGGCTGAAAAATGTGCAGAAACTCTATCACTACGTGGAGTGGAGGCCTGTGGATTCGCCAGAGTGAGTTGCACAGCTTCTTCTCCTTAACCAGCTCTCCTCAAGAGCTCGCATGACCTTGCTTGGTTGTACATCTTCGATCTGAGTGAGTTGCGTGCTTTTGTCATTCTGACCAATCTTCAAACTCCTTGTGCCTCCTTATGCTTACAGCTGCCAACCAACTTCGGGGTTTCATTAGTTCATAAATAAACTACTACAGCGTTTTAATATGTGTGTACTGTGTGATTGTGTTTGCGTATGTATAAAGAGTGAATCCAGGGCCTTGCACGTGCTAGGCAAGTGCTCTATCATTGAGCTATGTCTGTAGCTCCTTTTTATTTCTTGAGACAAGATCTTGCTAAGTTGACGAGGCTGATCTTGAACTTGAATTCCTTCTGCCTTAGGCTCCCCGGTAGCTGCTATTACAGGTGTGTGCTACTACAACTAGTTCTTATTTTTAAGTATTGGTGTTATTTACTGATATATTTTTTATTTTCTTTTTCTTTTCTTTTTTTTCAAACAGGGTCTCGCTCTGTAGCCCAGGCTGGCCCTAAACTCACTGGCATAGCCCAGGCTGGCCTTGGACTCTGGACTTCTGAGTGCTGGGATTACAGGTGTGCACCACCACACCCAGCTTTATGTGGTACTGGGGAATCAAACTCAGAGCCTTGCATTTGCAAGGCAAGCACTTTAACCATTGTGTCATTCCTCCAGCTCCTATTTGTTGATATTTTACATATAAATCTTTAATACTTACGGAATCATAGTCAAAAACTTGTGTACTTTCTATAAAATGTTTCACTTATCATATCTTGACATTTATTAAGGAGCTTCTTCACTTTTTAACTCCCACTATCCATTGTGAGAATATACCATAATTATTTAGTCAATACCCTACGTACAGGCATTTAGGATATTTCCAACCTCTTTTTATTCTCAGTCTTAATCATGGAAGTTTCTTAGTCACTTGTCATCCTACAGATCATACTGACTAGCTAATCTACTTAAAATAAAAATCAAGCAAATTCATTTCTCTATTACAAAGACTCCAACAGATTTGGAGTATTTAGAGATCAAAGTTCAAGTATTTGAGGCTTATAGTTTAAAGCACTCATGTATTCTGCTTCTTCCTTTTGCTTCTGGCAAAAGTTTCCACCCACAAAGTTGCTGATGCAGGTCTCAGAAGAGTGCTTCCTTCTTTGTAACCAGCTGTTATCCTAAGATTAGATTAGAAATCTATACATAACCATTTCATTGTATAGATCTACCTTCAATAATTGGATTGCTAATTTCCTAGTCAGTCTATTTTGATACAATCTACTTAACTACAATTGTTAATTAACCGTGCAACTTAGGTACTGTTTTCTAAATAAATGTTGGCTGTTTGGCAAGGGCATGTATTCAACTTGTTTTCCCCAATGCTATCTTGTTAGGCACTAAACTAACAATCATTGGATGAACAAATGAGATAATGAAATCAAAAATGAAATAATTGTATTTACGTCTTAACATCGTAAATATTCCCAAGGCTATGACAATTCCACCTTAAGGAATTATACAAAAACGAATGAGTTGCCTGGTTTCTGCCCAGTGTAAGTTATTTTTAATGCCAAATGTTAGAAACGGCATGTAGAAATTTACCTGTCCAAACAAAGGATGAACATGGGAGGCATGGACGACAGGGTATGAGGCTTTAATTTTCTTTTTGCAAAAAGGGTGACCTTCCCACATGCAAGTGGGGAGAGGCACACCGAAAACGTGGTTGGTACCAACATAAATCCCTAGATCCCAGGTCCCTCCCCTTGCCTTTTTTTATTGGCAGGATTCACAATCTTCCCGAGAAGATCTAAGGCATTGGCTCAGGGCCAAGTTCACCACAACATCATATCCTTGATCCCTTCTCCCCCCTTCCTGCCTTTGTCTGGTCACCTGATTGGGTATTGCACGAAAATGTAAAGATCCGCCATCTTGAACAATTTGCCACTATTACCGCTAGGTGACGCTCACACCAAATTTGCGTAATAATAATAAACATCATTCATTTAAAAACATATTTTTCTACCTTTTGATCTAGTATATCCCATCATATGGTCTGTTTATCAGGCAAAATTTAACAATGAAGTGTGAATATTATAAAAGATTTTAAACACTCCTTTGGAGTTCCTTGCAATGGTTTTTAAAAATTGCACAAAAGATTTTGTACTCCTACTTTGCATTCTGATCATATTCCCTGCAACCAGACTTTGGCTACATACATGAGAAGGTCAGTGTGAAAAATACTAACCAAAGCATTATTTTTTTTGCAATATATTTAGCAAAACAGGAATTCCACTGAATTTCATTGGAGCAGTATTTAGGGAAGATGTTCCAGAGAATTCTTGTGCTGTACATCGCTTTATTCACCTTAGTTTCTTTTGTTACAGTCTCATCATTTTTTTGCTTTTTTTTTTTTAACTAAAGCAACTGTGTGCACTTTCAGCACAGCATCAAGAGCCTGAAGTTAAAGGCTATTCTGACAGGACCAATGTCCATACCAGTTGAGAGCTTTCAGGCGTTCAGAGGCTGTGCTGACAGCCTGTCTGTGCTGACAGTTTGTCTTTGAGGCTATGTGAGAGTCCTGGCTTGGCTTTTTTGTGGATGTTGACACAAATTTCTAGGGCATTATATGTCTGTTCTCACTTTCTCTGACTAGATTAATGTGTCAGGCTCTACGAAATTATTTCCTGAGACTCCACTTTGTAAACTAAATCTTTGGGTTTCCTGGGAAATTGCAACACTTTAAATTTATTTGATAGCATGGTGTATTTTTAAAAAGCATCCAACAACATGAGTTTTGGGGTTAAGTGCCTGGATTTGAATTCTAGTCATGCCCTTTATTAATTGTAACATTGAGCAATTGACGTACTTGTTCTACAACCATATCCTCATCTGTGAAATGGAGAGAATAACAGGTATCACCTCGGAGGACTCTTGCTAGAACTCACTGAAATACTTCATACAAAGATTCTTGTAGAAAGAAAGTAGCAAGAGTTTTTAATCTTTCATTAGTCCAGTTTCCTTGTCTATAATGTGGGAGTGACTATGACAGTAATTCCTAGAAGTGATGGAAGATTACATGAGTGGTGTGTGTGTGTGTGTGTGTGTGTGTGTGTGTGTGTGTGTGTGTGTGTTTATTTGAAGAAGATCCTGATTTGTGTAGCCATTCCATAATTATAAGCTATTATACTATTACATGATCTCTTTTTAGGTCTTATCCTGATGAAATTGGACCAAAGCACTGGCCAAGCTCCCGGTTTGCTCATGTTATGAAACTTCGACAGGCAGCCCTTCGAACAGCGAGGGAAAAATGGTCAGACTACATTCTGGTAAAAACAGAAGCTGCTTTCATTCTTTCCTTTTTCTTTCTTTTTTTTGGCAACTGTTATATAGAATGTGTACAGAAACCAGGAGTATGGAAAAAAATAAAGCAACCTTGTCTAAGCTCCACCTTCCCAATTGAAGGCTCAGGGGAAAAATCCAGCTAACTTAACGTGGGGACACAGGATTTTGTCCCAGCCCCATCCTGATGTGTGCACTCACATGTAAGAGGGTGAGCAGAGAAGCTCCTGAACCATTTGGTCTCTGATGGAATAGGCACTCTGAGGTTTTCTTTTTTTCTTTGTTATTTTTTCATAGGTGATATTGTAAGTAAAATAATATAAATTCTTAACTTTTGGGAGAATTTTAAGAATATGAGAAAATAATTATATATAAAGATTAAAGTGAACATGTCTCAAACTCTGTTCCTTTTTGCTCCTGAGTAATTGGAGGAGTGGAATCTCTTACCCAGCTTCCTGTTTGCTTCCAGTTCTGTGGGTCTCTTGTGAAGAACTTCTCTCCATAAAGAGTTTCTATTGCTTCCCTTAGGGTTGGGAAAATGGTCCAGAAAAATATCGAGCTGGATGGTGTTTACGAATCAATGCATCCTCATATTTTATTTTATTTTATTTTATTTTATTTTATTTTATTTTATTGGAGACAAGGTCTTACTCTGTAGGCAAGGCTGCTCCTGAACTCACTATGGAGCCCAGGCTGGCCTTGGACTCACAGTGATCCTTCTGCCTCAGGCTCCTGAGGGCTGAGATTACAGGTGAGCTCTACTGCACCCAGCTTATGTGGTGCGGTGGAATTGAACTCAGGTACTTAGCGCTTGACGTAGCACTTGCTAGGCAATCACTTTAACTGCGCCATTCCTCCAGCCCTGCATCCTCATCTTTGACTAGCTTGTCTCGTTGGAAAGGCAGACAGCTTCCGCGTAGCAAGGCGCTCCCTTAATCCTGGCAAAAACTTATTTCCTCACAAGTTCTTTGGACATTTTCTTTTCAGTAAACCCAAGGAACACCAAAGCAAAGTCAGTATCACTTTACTACATGCATATGGCTATCTGCTGTCACTAGACCCTGATTCCTAAACAGAGTCAACAGTTTTGAGTTAGTCCTTCCCCTGGTCCTTAACTGCTCCAAAAATAAGTCTAATACTTAATCATGCCCACATTCAACACAAATGATTTCCTAGAAATTTTCAAATTGTATTGACAATGTTTATCATTATGTGTAACTAATTGCTATTGAAATATGCAAATGGCCTACTACAAAATGTTTGGTAAGACGTTTAAGTGTCATAAGAATGACTTTTGCTGATTATTTTTAAAATTGTGGTAAAATATACATAACAAAATCAGTCATGTTAGTTACTTATGTATACAATTCAGTGTGACTTTATTTTGTATGGTAGAACTATAAATATACCAGTGTTAGCATTGGCTTCTGTCAATAATGAGAATCAGAGCAAACATGAATTTCTGCTAAGAAATCCAGCCTATGTGTCTAGTATGAATTGATGTCGTATACTTTTTAAAATGTTTATTTGTAACATTAAAATAGCATTGATGGATCTGTCCTGAGCCATTCTGGCATTACTATAGAAAATATAAGTAGGGCTGCCTATCTGTATGGACAGTAGATAATCAATGTCTTTGAGTGAATCTTCAAGGGCTTAGAAGCTGTTGGTGTTTTGTGCTTAAACCATTTCCAAGGTTGGATCCTGGTTGAACCTGTGCCTATTGCTTGGTTGCTCATGAATAAGTCAACTTGTGGAAGTCAGATCAAGTGTATTTGGCTAAATGAAGATCACCCCTGCCTCAAAAGGCTTCACTAAGAGGATATAAATAACTACTGGCTTCATGTTTTGTGACCCTTTAGATATGTTGGGTTATTCTTAAAGCCATTGCTTAAAAAGTGCCTTTGCACCTCCCATGATCCTTTTGTTTTCTTAGTTCATAGATGTCGACAATTTCCTGACTAATCCACAGACCCTCAACCTAATGATGGCGGAAAACAAAACCATTGTGGCACCCATGCTGGAGTCTCGCGGCTTGTACTCTAACTTCTGGTGCGGAATCACACCTCAGGCAAGTCTTTTGACTAATGATTCAGCCTGTGGAGTGTGAACAAGGCAGTACTGGAGCCACTGCGTCTCCTTCACTTTTTCTCTTTTCTTTCCTTGAAACATGCCTGTCCTCAGTTTACTTAAAGCATGCAATTTAATGAAAGGGGGTAAAGCCAGATCTAACACTACACAGCCTGTGGCCTGTCTGTATTACTCAGTTTTCAATAAAATAGTCTACACTCTTTAGTTCAGCTAAAGAGTGGAAATTTGAGTGGTGAAGTGAGTCAGATGCAGAAGATTATGTTAATTATTGCATGGTTTCTCTGATTTGGGAAACCCAGAATACAGGCATTCCGTAGAACCAAATGGATGTGATAGTGGGGGAGATTGGGAGGATGTGGGAGGGCCAAAAATGGGAAGAGATTGTAAAGTTGATGTGATATATATGTGCACAACATACTCAAGTTCATTGTAAACATCATGTATTGCATATATATTAATAAAAATGGTGGGAAAATATACACTTATAAGAATACATGTATACATACATATATACATATATGTACAATAAAAATGAATCATACTAAAAAAAAAAAGAAAATGGTCTACATAGTTTAGCTGTAAAAGTAGAGCATTCTGGGATTTGTATCCCTCCTCTTCCAATTCAGGGATTTTTAAAGGAAAAATTAAAATTTTGTCATCATGAAGTTAACATAAAAACACTATTTTAAAAGAGCTTAGAAGTGGAAAAGAGTCAAACAAAATGGCACCCACCAAAAACATCCATCTGTAACAACACTGTAGATAGAAGCTTATGTGTTTTTAGTCATAATAATATCATCAAGAGAGTGCTTTGGAATTGACTTTATCTTTCTCTTAATTTGAACATTTATCTACAACTTTTAACTACTTTAATGATCACACAATTAATTTGACTTTTTTGTATTTAAAATTATGGCTTTAGGATAGCTTCTTAGGAATGGAATTATTGAAGTGAAGAGTATAATTTTTTAATCTTTGATACATGTTATTAAACTTATATCTATAGAATTCTACTGTTTAAAATTGGTGTAGTGGTTGTTTTTTTAAAAATATCAAGAGAATTTGAGTTTCCTTTCTTTCTTTCTTTTTTTCTAAGATCCTGTAAATCTGCAGGTCTGTTGCAATGAATGCTTGTGGATGGTCATATTTTTTAAACCTTTCACTGACAAATTAGAGAGATCAGTTAAACTGGTCAATCCAATATGTATTAATGTAAAAGAAAGTTACACCAAGGGGAAAAATTACATGTTAAATGTGTTCTTGTCACCAAGGGGCTGATTTTTCTCTCGTTTTTCGTTGTGTTTGGCTTTATAGAAGAGATGAGGCCAGTAGTATGGTGTTAAACATTTAATAACCGGCTTTCTGGGAAGGATTTTCAGCAAGTAATTTCCAATTTTTATGATATAAACACATCCCACACTGAAGCAACTTACATGTTGTTTAAACTAAGGGAAATGTTAACTGAACTGTAATAAGGCCACTTTGGTGATGACAGTACAACTTAAAAATTATGCAAAGCTGCTGTCAGAGATATTACCAGAGTTGTAAGGATTAACATGATTTTTGTTTTGACAAATTTCAAGTTACCAACATGTCAACTAGTTTTCAAAATTTCTGAAAATCTTGCACTGCTAGGTGAAGCATTCCTCTTTTGTAGCAATTACTTCCCTTAGTTTCAGGAAATTTTGAATAGTTTTTATTATCTACCCCTTTCAGGGAGTCAATCAACTTATATTTATAAATTTATATTTATATTTATAAAAGTCTCAGTTAATAGCGTGCAATGATTCACACAGTAGAATCTCATCTCTGGAGTGGTTTTTAATGAGTTATGTTTTGCCACTAGCAACAAGGCCAGGGAAAGTTATTCTGGAGCCTGCAGCCTCCAAGTTTCTATTGTTTCCTTATTTGCCTTAATTATTAAAAGCAAACAAGAGAATATGCTCCCTGATTTTGCACAATGAAATTCAATTTTGTGCAACTTCGGGCAATTATAATTTTCCTCCATTTGTTTTGAATTTCTCCCAACTTCATCAGGCTTCCACTAGGGCAGGAACAGAAATGGTCAATGACTTCATAACACTCAAGGCAGGCCTTGGTTTCCAGAACCTTCAGAGAAACTCAGAATAAAATGACCTTGGTGTTGTCCAGCCAAGGAACAGGAATTATTGCCAATAAAATTCAAGTTAAATGGAAAAAGAGAAGTCATCATTGCTGCCCCTCTGCTGGAGGTGCATTCATTCTCCTCCACTTTCTCTGCTTTCTTTTCATTGATTTTTTACTCCCAGGATGTTCAGTAATTCGTCTCTGTAATGAATTTTTCAGGCTTCTCATTCTGAGAACATTGCTCCTTATGAAATCTGGAGCTTTACATTTGTCATGAGTCCTTAGTTCTTTGAAGGTCCAGAGTTCCCTGTATCCCTTGGAAGAACACTCATAAGCTGAAATATTAGGAGGACCTGAAGAGTTTACATGTGGGCTGAGATCATGCAGCTAGACCATTAACGTGACTCCAAGATCTGTGTCATTGCCACATTAGTTTGCCATTCCTCTACCTTATTGCATGGTCAGTGTTAGGCTTAGCTTGTTCGTTGGATGAACAGTTGAATTTGGAAGGAAAACCGGCCATGTAACTCTAAAATTGTTCAAAACCACAAATTGTTCAAAATTGTTCAAAACCACAAAATTGTTTGAAACCACAAAGTGAGAAGATTGTCCTGTGTACTACCTGTACAGGAGGCAACTTCAAAATATGAATCCCACAAAGAGTGATACAATCACAATTTTACTGGAATTTTAAATAAGTACCTGCATGGAAAGAAGGCCCTTGCTTGCATATCTACTTATTTAATTGAAAACGTAAGCCACAGTTTAATGCAGTCATTGTAATGCTAGCTAATACTTGCTAATGCTCTCTTGTTAATATGGCTGGGACACTTTTATACACACAGAAGGGCAGTCCCCAGGTAGAAGAGGCTGAACCCTGATGTGTGGGTGCTGACATCACATCAGGATTGCACCTGCACCCACAAAGAGAAGTGATTCAAGATTACATACAATGTGACATGTCCAGTGGCTGTGCCTTTGAGAGTGCTGGTGTTGCAGAATGTGACACTCTTTCCACTGAGCCTGTCATCACCTATACCATTTTTTTAATGCCATTCAAAGCTTCCATGTACTTTGAAATAGGATTTTTTGAGATGCGTCTCCATCTTTTCAGGAAGGGATCTGAGTTTATTCACAGTCAAGTTGTGATCAGTGCCCCTGGAGGGTAAGCTGCTGTATAATTCTGTACTCCGTGAGGGCTACGATGAGGGCTGAAATTACTAGGTTCCCCCCATTTACCACAGTGCATAGGTTTTAGCAGGTGTTCAGTTGATTGAACAGTTGAATTTGGAGGAAAAACAGTCTGTGTAATTCTAAAGTTGTCCAAAACCAGTGTGTTTAAAACCACAAAGTAAGAAGGTTAATTATACTGTGTACTTGTACAGGATGACTTTTTCAAAATATGAATCCCAAAAAGTATGGAGCAATCACAATTTCATTGAAATATTAAATAAGTAACTGCCTTGAAAGAAGATCCTTCATATTTTAGCTATTGTTAGTTGTGCTGCTATGAACATGGGGTTACATGTACCTCTGTTATGTGTTGTTTTGACCTCTTTTGGAAATATTCCCAGGAGGGTTGTCGCTGGATCGAAGGGGGTATTTGTTTCCAGTCTTTTTGAGAAATCTCCATACTGCTTTCCAGAGTGGTTGTACAAATTTACATTCTCACCAAAATACCCATCAACAGACCAATGGATACACCAACTGTGGTATTCATACACAATGGAATACTATGCATCCATAAAGTCCAACAGCATGGAGGCTTTTGCAGGCAAATGGAAGAAACTTGAGAACATCATGCTTAGTGAAGTGAGTCAGAAGCAGAAGGTGAAACATCAAATGGTCTCTCTGATATGAGAGACCCAGATCACAACTATCTCATGGAACTTAAAACGAAAAACAAAGTGAACCAGGGGGTAAGGTGGGGAGGGGGAGGGACAAAAGGAGAGTGGGAAAGTCCTTGTCACCTTGACAAGGTACGTAGGTGCACAAAATGCTCAACTTCATTGGAAACCTTAAATTTTGCACTTATACATATCAATAAAATGGGAAGAAAAGGAAGAAGACCCTGAGGGTCTTCTTTGGAAGTTGACATGATTATTTGAAAATACGAACAACAGCATAATGTAGCCATCGTAATACTAGCCAATACTCGTTAATGCATTCTTCATGATATGGCATTACTCCAAACACTTTACAGTTTTAACTTAATGACTTTTTCAGAAAACTCTAAGCAGTAGACAATGCCATCAGCCCTCTTTGAGAGACAAGAAGTAGGCACAGCAAGGCTGCAAACAGCTTTAAGCAGTAGGAGCTGAGATGGGAGGTGAGCTCAGCAGTCTGACATGGAACTGAGCTCTCTGCTGCTCTGCTCCAACACCTCCTACTAGCACTTCACATAAGGTAACATAGAAGGCACCTTTGTGAAATTATTAAACCAAAAGGTATGCCAAAACCAAACTAACTTCTGTCACTGAGACCCTCTTTATGTTTTGCAATTTCTTGAGTTCATCTGGAAATTTTTAGGTCTAGATAAGAGGACTGAGAGAGACTGTGGAGACTTTTGTTACCTGGTGATGACTTGGAATCAGTCCAGCTGATGACTGGGAAGGATGGAGTCCTGACACCAAGTAACTCAGCCCTCCTACTTGTTGTTTTCCAGGGCTTCTATAAAAGGACACCAGACTATGTTCAGATTAGAGAATGGAAGAGGACGGGTTGCTTTCCCGTCCCCATGGTCCACTCCACCTTCCTAATTGACCTCAGGAAGGAGGCCTCTGACAAGCTGACCTTCTACCCCCCGCACCAGGACTACACCTGGACTTTCGATGACATCATTGTCTTTGCCTTCTCCAGCAGACAAGCAGGTACCGTTTCTGTTAGGTTGTACTGGAGCCCTGGAAATGACCAGCTCCTTTGTTTTTCCAATCTTATTTTGTTAAATCCTGCTTTCAGTAAAAAGCTAGTTACATTTGGGTAGTGTTAGAGGCAATGAATTGTCCACGATAGTCACACTATCACCCACTCCGTGGCTGATTCTGTGAGCACCCATGACCAAGGGCCAGTACTGCTTTCACCCCAGGAGCCCACTCTCTATTGGCCCGAGACGGAGGGGTGGCAGCGGGATGACTGGAAATCATGGGAGCACGTTTGGCCCTCTTAGTGCTAATTGCTTTGCAGTTGTTAATTATAGGAGTCCATTTATTAGTTAGGAAAGTATGAGAGAAACTCAAAACAGCTCTGGCAAAAGCCCCAGAATTTAAAAATAGAAGTTCATTTCTTCTCAAAGAAAATCTGACCTGCTACCATGGCTCTGTTTCACAAAGATTTGGTGCCAGGCTCCTTCTGTGTTGCTTTGCCACCTTCCATGGGGTGTTGCCTTTGACTGTTGGATCCAGGTTGCCTCATTGCTGTCAAAGTAAGAAGACAGAGAAAACGCTCCATCCCTACCTGGGTGCAGTCTGGAGGCTGAATACCTGAGTATGGCTCTTCCTTGTTCGCTCTCATAGCCTGACTTAGCAAGAAGACATCACCTCACTGTAAGAGAGGCTCACAGTGTCATCTTTATTCTATGCAGTCATAGTCCCTCATTCTCTCATTCTTAAGAGAAGGAGAGAACATACTGGAAACAACCCGCAGTCTCTGTCCCAGTGAAGGAGAGCCAATGTTAGACTCAAGCCTTTGGTGAATCAGTGGGAAAGCATTTCCAATTAAGTGTGTAGGTTTCTTAGGACAAACAGTGGTACAGAAAGGTGTTTTTCTTGTTTTGCCTCACCTACATTCAGGGAGGCTGTAACTCACAAAAGCAGTTCAGCAGGAAAGTCCATGGCATTACTAAGCAGAGGCTTATGAGAATACTTCAGACCTTTCTGACCACATCAGGGCCCATTATCCATGTGCCAGAAATGGGCTGTCTCACCATTATCAAACATGAGTTTAGAAACGAAGAAAATGGTAAACTCAACCCACTGTGGTGCAAGAGATTTTTGCAGGGACTCCAGGGAGAGGGAAGATAGCTGACAGACAAGAATGTTAATACAAATAGGCACCTCACACATCAGTTGTAGATTTGGGAGAAATGAGAATATTTGGTAAAAATGTGTGAGGCTGATTATTCCACCATGGTTGCCAGAGAAATGTAGATCCTTTGGCTAGGTGTAGGCATTTTTTAGGACTTGTGTCAGGGGCAAATCAATCTTTAGATGGACTGGAAGTTTTCACAGGGTTCTTGTGTCTATGTTTATGGAAACAGCTTCTTTTATCTTGGCTGAAGATTTGCACCAACTTCTCCAAGATGGAAAACAGTCAGAGCCTTCCTCTTTCTTCACGTCATGCCAATCCTTTCACTTCAGAGCTTGAAGCACAGATGGTTGGAGAAAGTGATCTATGAACAATTACAGAGATGGTCACTGACTAACAGAGTCCTCCTTTGTGTGTATTGCACAAGGCATTATTGTGACCAGTGCACTAAAGTATGGCGATATATTTTGTTAAACAAATGCTCGGATGTTTGGGCTGGAAGACTGACATAGGTTGGATGGGAATTTTTCATGTCTGTCCTTTGCTTGGCCTGTTCACCAGGCCTTTATGCTTTAGTCGCCAAACCTCCCAAAGGCCTTTCTGGAAAACTGAAAGCAGGTATGGAGAATCACAGCTGTTCAGTGATTTATCTGAGAGAGGGGAGAAGTGAAAAGAAAAAAGAAAAGACCTGATTTTCTGTTTGTTTGTTTGTTTGTTTGTTTGTTTGTTTTTACAATTCTGTGATTTCTCAGAAGTCCTAGTTCACGGATGCCAGAGTATTTTCAGAAGCTACATGAAGGATCCGGTGAGACATGACCTGTCTCTTGGCTCCTACTTTCTTGGGTCCAAAGCAAAGCACTTTCTCTGAAGGAGTCACGATGACAAATGGCTGGTGTTCTTTTGTCCTCACCCTTCTGAACCTCCTAGCTGTGGACTATTTCAGAAGCATCATTATTTAAATGTGCAAAGGGAAGCAAAAAATCTGCCTGTTCCAGAGAGGACTGTGAAAGTACAAACCTTGATTCCACCTCTTCCTCTCTGGTTATAGCCATTATCTTGCCAGCCTGTCAAGCCCAAGAAGAGAGAACAAAGTCATAAGCAAGTAGCTACAATGAAGCCAGAATCAAGAGTTTACCTTCCATGTGGCCAGTGATCTGGCTTAGTGTCATGGCCACAGGAATGCTCCTGGCACCAGCCAGTCATCTTCCAAATGTCTGCTGTAAGCTAAATAATAATAATAATAATAATAATAATAATAATAATAATAATAATGTGGTGCTGGGCAGGTAGATCTGATCATTGATAGCAGTCAGAAGAGCCTCTCTTGTGTAGGGATGGACAATCCCCAGTGAAAACAGAAAGCACTTGGCATTCGCCCTCAGGCACAAAGCTTTGGCATTGGCAACCGCTGTGGGGCCTTGGGTAGATCGTAGCTTCTAGAAGTCTGATATTTTTGTCAGTAATGATAGAAAGAATTATATCAATCTGAATTGCTAAGGCATTATGTGAGTACCAGAGAATGTTTGACATCCTTATAAGAGAAGCAAAATTCTTCCATCGTAACATCATTCACCTCTCTTTTTCAAAGAAAAGTGCTTTTACAAGAGGCAGCTCACACTGAGGAATCTGATACTTCTTAGGTTTTATCTAATCATCAGCACATCTCCTTTTCAATTTTTATCCTTATCAAATTATCCATGTGCATACTTGAAAGGGTTAAAAATAGTTACCTAAACTTTATTTTTAAAAGAACAATCTCCTAAAAGGTTGTGATATGTAAATAAAAATTTCAAAAAGAACCATCTCCTATATATCACCACTGCACCATTTCTTCTTCCATAAGGTAACCACTTTGACTTGGTGTGGGTAATGTGCTCTGTAGTGTCATATTTACATCCCTGCTTCTGAGCAGCATGCTCATGTTGTTCCTCCCTTATTTTCTGGCTTTACTTTAGGCACATTTCTGTCAGGAGGTGGCTCACTTTCCGGTCTTCGCCTGCCACTTGTGAACACCCTCTTATTCTTTCCAAGTAATTTAAGGTGGTTGTTGTTTTTGTTGTTGTAATCACATGAACCTAATTCCAGCCTTGCCATTTACAGGCTATGGCTAGTCTCTCTCTCTCTCTCTCTCTCTCTCTCTCTCTCTCTCTCTCTCTGTGTGTGTGTGTGTGTGTGTGTGTGTGTGTTTCATTATTAGTGAAGTAACAAAAACACATAATTGTATTTTCTCAGACTCTCCTCAGAGTGTTTACAGCCATGAGGTGTTCCCTTTTGCATCACTGTTAAGATGCTCTTCTGGGCATCATCTGATAGCCTCTAATCTGAGAGGTGCTTCCTTTTCCCCATGATTGATTGAGCCCTGTTCATATTCCGAATCTTCCATGTGGGTTGTAATTTTCCTCCTCTCTCTTATCCTCCTTGTCATCTTCCTCTTCTTCCCTCTCTTCCTCCTCATCCCCCTTACACATCACTCAGTCACTTTCTAAGAAAGTTGGATGAGAAGTAAATGTTAGTGACTGGGCATGTCTGGAAACATCTTCCTTGGGCTCTCACACTGGACGATAGTTTGGCTAGGTATTCTACTCCTTTTTCTAGGAAAACTTTGAAAAGTTATAAAGGGTAGACTGGTTTATCTAATTAGAGTACAGAACAACTAAATGTTAAATATTTTTCTTCTACTTTCTGAATTTGTCATGGATTTTGCAAGAAGGTGCATTTGGCTTTGAAGTTTCCCAGAAGCATTCATGTGGCCAAATGGCAGTGCCAATGAGTTTACTTGGAGAAGGCAAGGCAAGTGACAGTCCTGGTGAACTAGCTCAGACTGAAGCCAGATTCAGTAAAGGTAGAAGATAAAGGGCCTTTTCTTTTCCTGTTCTTCTCTGTTAATGCCATGAGACAGCTTCACCTGACTCGGCAGGTCATGCAGCTAACTGGTGGAAATTTCATCTGCACAAAATAGAGAAGTCACTATACAGATAATTCTGTCTGGAAAGCACTGGTGATTGTAGCAATTAACAAGTCATAGGCTAGGCACCTGAATCAGAGCTTTGCAGGCTCATCTTTTTAACTCAGTGATCTGTTAATTAGGACTTTCCTCCACTGGATGTGAAACTATCCTGATTCCCACATTCCTAGCTGTCTAGTTTATACATCTTAGTCTTCACTGGCAGGGGCTGTGAAGAACAGGACTGGATATGAAAGGACTGTGACATATTTCTGGGATTGTTATATTGTATGTTTTCAATAGGACTTTTTGTCTTAATAAGCTTTTCTTGTCCCTGTATGACCTTATTTCAGAAGTTTTGTGTCTATTGGTTGGTTCCAAATCCATGCTGTCAAGGGAAGATATAAAACCATGAAGGATGATGGAGAATTTTAAATTTCCCTTGTGTTTTTAAAAAAAATTTTGTTCTGCATATGCCTAGATTGAGTTTTAATAATCCATCAACCTTGCAGGATTTTTCTATTTGCTTTCATATCAAATATGGATTTAATTACTCATTTTCTTATTATTTCCTGTGGATGGATTATAGTGCTCTATTCTTCTGAGTGGAATGGAAATTCCTTGCCTCCTTTTTGATCCTTTGTGCCCTCGGTGTTCATTTCAGGTCACAAGTATGCATTTTCTTCAGAGAGAAAAATCAATTTCCTCTGGGCTGAAGACTGGCCCAGGGTTTTTTATGAGCCCCCAAGCTGTGTTTTACTTTTTTAATAAAGGAACATATTTGAGGTCTACAGACGGTACCCAAAGCAATCATTTGTTCAATTTCAGCACCAAACTTAACATCAGCTGCTGCCTCTTACCCTGTCCCTCAGCTGTCCTAAGAAGTGTGGTTTCTTGTTGGTTGACTTTGCTCTTCTTTCGGATCCTCAGGCATCCAGATGTACCTCTGCAACAGAGAGCACTATGGCTACCTGCCCATCCCTCTGAAGCCCCATCAGACGCTGCAAGAGGACGTTGAGAACCTCATCCACGTGCAGATAGAAGCAATGAGTGAGTGAGCCACAAGCTAGGGCTCAAAGCAATCACCTTTCTCCTCTCCAGGCCCAGAATCCCATGGCTATTAGTCTGCCAGGACTGGAACATACTCATTCATCTGTTCATTCATTCTTAAACTTTCCCTCTGGGAAATATGAATATGACAAGGTCCTTTGTCCTTAGGGAACTTCTGCCCTAGTGGAGAGAGCTGGGTACACAGGTACATTTCTCCCAATGTAAGGAGTACTATAGTAGTGTTTTATGGCATCAGTTTAAATTCTCACTTTAATACTTTGAGATCATAATGACCTTGGGTCAGTAACCTCCTTAGTTATAAAATGAAAGATATTGAAAATTTTTAAGGTTTAAGGCAGAGTCATCATTATAGCATGTGTGTGTATAAACATATATATGTATGTATTTACATATACATATATATGTGGTCTAATATAATTATAATTTCAACTTAATAATAGCTTGTAATGTAATAGATGCTATGACCTTTTGTACAGTCTCATTAATTTTCATAATTCAATGACAATGGTTTATTATCCCATAATATAGAAAAAATTAAGGTTCAGAAATCTTAAGTAATTTTCCATAGTTTATTCTTCTACATAAATCATAGATTTAAATGAAACAAATCATAGATTCAAATTTAAGCAAGTCTTTATGTCTTCAAACCTCATATCCTTAAACACTGCAATGTCATTGTCCCTGTAGCATGATGTCGGAGTTGAGGTGTTCCATAATCAGTCGCTAAGCTTACTGTGTAATGTTAAGTGGTGGCCAAAGGAGAAAATGACCTGTGTGCTGAGCTCGGGGAAGGATGTTGGATTTGGCTTCCCAAAGGAGGAAGTATTCTCTGTGATTCATCACTAGAACCTAAGACGTGAACACATAAGATGTAGACGTGGCTGGCAGCACAGGAGGAAGTAAGGCTGGAAAAAGTGGGCAGGAGGAGCCCATCCAGGACCTCTGATGATTTACAGGGTGGTTGACTTTTCCAGAAGAGACAGAGGCTTTTCAAAGGACTCAAGAACAGAAACGTCAGATTGAAATTTAGACTTTAGAAGGTCACTCTAGTGTAAGAGAAATCAGGAATAGTGCAAGAGTGGACAGTGAGCACCAGTCTCGTGACACATCGAGAAATATCATTTTGGAGATTATGTGGAACACTAGTCAAAAGGTGGTGTCACTGAGTGAAGCAGTGACAGTAGGAATTGAGGAAGAAACGGTAGAGGAGAGGCTCAGGTCATGGGCAACAAAGGGTTCAGCCAAGATGTGGCTGCAGGTGGATGAGCAAAAGGTGGACATGCCGAAATTTTAAACGGAATAAAGGATATAGACTAAAAGACAGATTTGAAAGCAAATCTCCAACAAGTTCAATTTTAGACCTACTGAGTTGCTTGTGTGTTTCCCATTTCCTTGCAGACTATAAGTTCCTTTTTAATGCATTAGTTTTAGGATCTAGTATTGTCTATCATTTTGTAGATATCCAATAAATATTTCTTTAATGGTTAAGTAGATGGATGAATGAATAGATGAATGAATGATGGACTAAGGAATGGTGTGCTGGAGCTGTATTTCTTGAACTCTTCCTTAGGAATTTTTTTGTGAAGTTCTTCAATGGATACTATTTCTTCCCCCCCCCCCCATTTTATTGATACATATACGTACAAATTTTAAGGTTTAGAATGGTTGAGACTTTTATGCACATATGTATCTTGTCAAGGTGACAAGGGCTTTTCCACTCTCCTTTTGTCTCTCCCCCATCATCTCCTCCCTCCCTCCACCCCTACCCAAACCCCCTGTTTCACTTTGTTTTTTGTTTTAAGTTCCATAGGAGTTGTGCTCCGGGACTGTCATATCAGAGAGACCATTCGATGTTTCACCTTCTGCTTCTGACTCACTTCACTAAGCATGATGTTCTCAGTTTTCTTCCATTTGCCTGTAAAAGCCTCCACATTGTTGGACTTTATTGATGCATAGTATTCCATTGTGTATAAATACCACAGTTTGTGTATCCATTGTTCTGTTGATGGGTATTTTGGTGACTTCCATACTTTAGCTATTGTTAATTGTGCTGCTATGAACATGGGTATACAAATATCTCTGTTGTGTGTTGTTTGGGCCTCTTTTGGATATATTCCCAGGAGGGGTGTCTCTGAATTGAAGGGGACATTTATTTCTAGTCTTTTGAGAGCTCTCCATTCTGCTTTCCAAAGGGGTTATACAAATTTACATTCCCACCAGCAGTGCAGGAGGGTTCCTTTCTCCCCTCAGCCATGCCAGCACTGATTACTGCTTGACTTGTTGATATAGGCCATTTTCACTGGGGTGAGATGGTATCTTAGCGTTGTTTTGATTTGCATTTCTCTTATGGCTAGAGATGTTGAACATCTTTTCATGCATGTGTTGGCCTTTTGCATTTCTTCATGAGTGAACTGTCTCTTCATTTCATTTGCCCACTTTTCAAGAGGATCCTTTATTTTGATAGGCTTACTTTTCTTCAGCTCCTTGTATATTCTAGTTATAAGCTTCTTATCTGAGATGTTGGTGGTAAATATTTTTTCCCACTCTGTTTGTTCTCTTTTTACAATGTTAATGGTTTCCTTTGCTGTACAGAAACTTTTTAATTTGACAAGATCCCATTTGTTGATAATGGGGATAATTTCTTTGCTCTTGGTGTCTTGTTAAGAAAGTCTTTACCTACCCCTATGTCTTTTAGGAATTTGCCTGATTTGTCTTCTAGATGGTTTAGTGTTTCATTTTTAATGTCTAGGCGTTTTATTTTGGTGCATGGTGATAGGTGTGTGACTAGATTCATTCTTCTACATGTGGATGTCCAGTTTTCCCAGCACCATTTCTTGAACAGGCTGTCCTTTTTTCATTGTATGCATTTGACCCCTTTGTCAAAGATTAAGTAATTGAGGATATTTGGGTTTGTCTCTGCATCTGCAATTCTTTTCCACAGATCTGTCTGTCTATCTTTGTGCCAGTACCAAATTGTTTTTACAAATGTGGCTTTATAGTATAGTCTGATGTCTGGAACTGTAATGCCTCCTGCTTTGGTCTTGTTGCTCAGAATTGCTTTGGCTATTCTTGGTCTCTTTTGGCTCCATATGAAATTAAGGTTTGTTGTTTCAAGTTCTTTTAAAAAAACTTGTAGGTATTTTGATAGGAATTGCATTGAATCTGTATATCAGTTTCGGTAATATAGTCATTTTGACTACATTTATTTTGCCTATCCGAGAGCAGGGGATGCCTTTCCATTTTCTAGTGTCTCCTATAACTTCTTTCTTCAATGTAATGTAGTTTTCTTTGTATAGGTCTTTTGATTCCTTGGTTAGGTATACACCTAGGTATTTATTTTTTTGCTGAGCTATTGAGAATGGGATTGTTTTTCTGAGTTCTTGTTCAATAAGTTCATTATTAGTATAGAGAAAAGCTATTGATTTTTTAGTGTTAATTTTGTAGCCTGTGGCTTGGCTAAATTTTTAAATTATTTCTAGGAGTTTCATAGTGGAGGTTTTAGGGTCTTCCATGTAGATAATCATATCATCTGCAAATAAGGAGAGTTTGACTTCCTCCTTTCTGATGCAGATTCCCTTTATTTCATTATCTTGTCTGATTGCTATGACAAGTGTTTCAAGGACTATGTTAAATGGAAGTGGTGAGAGTGGGCAGCCTTGTCTTGTTCCTGATTTGAGAGGGAACAATTTCAACTTTTCTCCATTTACTATGATATTTGCAGTAGGTTTAGCATATAT
This sequence comes from Ctenodactylus gundi, assembly GCA_004027205.1. NCBI lineage: Eukaryota > Metazoa > Chordata > Mammalia > Rodentia > Ctenodactylidae > Ctenodactylus > Ctenodactylus gundi. Next base: position 154,871 of record PVKB01003648.1, on the reverse strand, counting down.
GGCTTCTGTGAGTTTTAGGTAGGGCCCTTCTATATCCGTTTTTCTCAGTGTTTTTATCATGTAGGGGTGCTGGATTTTGGCAAAGGCTTTTTCTGCATCAATAGAGATGATCATGTGTTTTTTGTTTTCGCTTTTGTTGATATGGTGTATTACATTGATTGATTTACGTATGTTGAACCAGCCTTGTATTTCAGGGATGAAGCCCTCTTGATCACGGAATATGATCTTTCTGATTACTTGTTGGATTCTGTTTGCCAGAATTTTATTGAGGATTTTTGCATCTATATTCATTAAGGATATTGGTCTGTAATTTTCCTTCCTGGTTAAGTCTTTGTCCGGTTTTGGGATTAGTGTGATGCTAGCCTCGTGAAATGAGTTTGGTAGCATTCCTTAACTTTCTACTTTATGAAATAGTATGAGGAGGATTGGAATAAGTTCTTCCCTAAAATACTGAAAAAATTCTGCTGTGAATCCATCTGGACCTGGACTTTTGTTTGTAGGTAGAGCTTTTATTACTGCTTCAATTTCTGTATGCATGATGGGATTGTTCAAGGTTTTTTTTATCTTCTTCATTTAATTTTGTTATTTTATATGTATCTAGAAAGTCGTCCATGTCTTCCTAGTTCTCAAATTTGTTAGAATATAGGTGTTCAAAGTAATTTCTTATAATATTCTGGATTTCTTCAGAGTCTGTTGCAACTTCACCCTTTTCATTTTTAAGTGTGCTAATCTGTGCCTTTTCTTTCCTTTTCTTGATGAGGTTGGCAAGAGGTTTGTCGATTTTATTAATTCTTTCGAAGAACCGGCTCTTTGGCTCATTGATCTTTTTTATTGTCTTTTTGATTTCAATCTCATTTATTTCAGATCTGATCTTTATAATTTCTTCTCTTCTACTGCCATTTGGGTAAAGTTGTTCTTGTTTTTCTAGGTCCTTGAGGTGCATCATTAGCGAATTTATTTGTGACTGTTCTGTTCTTTTGATGTGTGCATTTATGGCTATGAATTTTCCTCTAAGGACTGCTTTCATTGTGTCCCACAGATTTTGATAGGATGTACTTCCATCGTCATTTAACTCTATGAAGTTTTTGATTTCTTCCGTGATTCATTGTTTGGTCAGTAGTAAGTTATTAAGTTTCCATGTGTTTGTGTATTTTCTTCTGTTTCTGCTGCTGTTAATTTCCAGTCTTATTCCACTATGGTCTGAGAGTATGCAGGGAACTATTTCTATCCCTTTGTACTTGTTTAAGCATGACTTATGTCCTAGGATGTGGTCTATTTTAGAAAATGTTCCATGTGCTGCTGAGAAGAATGTGTAGTCAGTTGATAATGGGTGGAAGACTCTGTAAATGTGTGTAATGTCCAAGTTTTCTATAGTATCTTTCAGCAGTTGTATATCTTTGTGTATTTTTTGTTTGGTTGGTCTATCTATTTGTGCTAGTGAAGTATTAAAGTCCCCTACTATAAATGTGTTGGGGCCTATGTGTCCTTTCAAATCTAGTAATTTTTGGTTTACATAATTGGGTACTCTAGAGTTGGGTGCATATATATTGATAATTGTGATTTCTTCCTGTTCTAATGTTCCTTTAACCAGTATGTAGTGTCCGTCTTTGTCTCTCTTCACCTGTTTTCTTTTGAAATCGATGAGTCTGAGATGAATATAGCTACCCCTGCTTGTTTTCTGCGACCTGTTGCATGAAATATTGAATTCCAGCCTTTTATTTTTAGTCTATGCGTTTTCTTGTGGGTGAAGTGTGTCTCTTGTAGGCAGAAAATTGCGGGTTTCTGTTTTATGATCCAGTCAGCTAGTCTATATCTTTTGATAGGTGAGTTGAGACTGTTCACGTTTAGGGTAATTATTGAGGTATGTTTGGTGTGTCCTGCCATCATTGTAATTTTTCCCTGTTGTTTACTGGCTTTACTTTTTTTTCAGTTCATTCTCCTCTGGCTTTTGTCTCTTTTTCTTTTTCTCTGGGGTCACTTGTGTCTTTGGCTTCTCTTTTGCTATCCAACTTTCCTTTGAGAATTCTCTGCAGTGATGGCTTAGTGGCTGCAAGTTTCTTTAAACTTTCTATATCATGGAGGTTTTAATTTCTCCCTCTAGTTTAAAAGATAGTTTTGCTGGATATAGTAGTCTTGGTGGAAATTTGTGTTCTTTTAGTGTTTGAATGATATTGCTCCATGATTTCCTGGTTTTTAGAGTCTGGGTTGGGAAGTCTGCAGTTATCCTGATGGGCTTACCATTGTAGGTCACCTTCTGCTTTTCTCTTACCGCTTTCAGTATTCTCTCTTCGTGTTGGGTTTCTAGCACTTTATTTATGATGTGTCGTGATGAGGCTGTCATCTGATCCATATTGTTTGGTGTTCTATATTCCTGCAGTAGTTCAATGTTCATTTCTCTTCTTAGATTTGGGAAATTTTCTTCCATAGTTTCCTTGAATATGACTTTTAAGCCTTTTGTTTCATCCTTGGTCTTCTCTTGGACTCCCATAATTCTCAGGTTGTTTCTATTTGAATTATCTATCGGTCATTATAATGATTCACTTTCTTCTTTTTTTACTTTACATTCTTTATGGTCTTTCTGTTCCTGCTCCATCATTTTGTCTTCTACGTCTGACAATCTATTTTGAAATTGTTTGATATCGTTGCTTATTGTGACCTGTGTGTTTTTCACTTCCTGGGTATCTGCATTCTTTTTGTCTCTGTTGTGTTCTTCTCTCATTTCTTGTATTGCCTTCTTTATCTTCTGGTTCATTTCTTCTTTGATCTCCTCTACTTGCTTTTCAAAGCTTGTTTTTAGCTTAGCTAGGTCTTAGTATAGCTCTTGCTCTGTGACTTTTATTTCTTGCTTCATTTCCTGCATTAATTCCTGCTTTAATTTGATGTATTTCTGTGCCCAGAAGGTGCCATAATTTTTGTCATTTTCATCTTTAGATTCTGCGTTTTCAGGGTTTCTAGTATGCTCTTCTGGTATGTCAAGACTTTTTGAAGGAGATTTATTTCCATGTTTCCTCATGGTTCTGTTGTCTTTGGTTGTCTCTGGTTGTCTGGCCTGGGTTTCCCCTAGGGACTCCCCCCAGCACGGCCTCCATGCTGACCACTTCTGAAAGGAGCAGGGCAGAAGGCAGTGAATCCCCCTGGGTCTAGTCTGACACAGCTCTACCCAGTACTGGCCCAGTGTCCACACTGGCCTGTGCTATGATGGGCAGTGGGGAAGAGGGCAAGGAGACCTACTGCTGAGCCCAGGATCCACTGTAGGTCTCTGCTGCAAGGGGCAGCAGGGAAGATGTCCGGAAGTCCTACCAGCCCCCTGCTGAGAGGCCCTGCTCAGCGCTAGCCAAGCCCAGGTTGCACCGTAAGCCCCCAAGGTGAGTGGCGGCAGGACAGATATCTGGGAGACCTACCAGGCTCCTCTGGAGTAGCCCTACCTGGTGCTTGCTGAGCCCAGGCTCAGCCATGGGCCCCTGAGGTGAGGGGCGGTGAGGAAAATGTCCGTGAATCCTATCAGTCTCCTCCAGGGGTGGTCCTGCCTGGTGCTAGCAGAGCCCAGGTTCTGCCGCGGGCCCCTGAGGCAAGCTGAGGGCGGGGGAGTATGAAATAATAAAACAATCAGAAAATCGAACATTGATGGTTGCAATGCAGAAATGAGAACTGATGACTCATGCATTGGAAATAAAATATTAGTAAATGTGAAGTCCTATCAAATACATGTCCTTCCCTGAGGAAAAATAATCTAGATATTAAAAATACTTTTCACAGTGATTTACAGTTTGCTAGGGGAGACAGGACTGACACACAAAGGATAGCAGCCGTGCAGCATAGTGCTTTGGGAAATAAGCAGACGTAAGGACAGTAGGAATTTGGAACAGAGAGAGGGAGGTCTGTGTGATCCAAGACAAGCCCCGATGGTCCTCAAGCTGAGCTTGAATAGAAGTGTGAAGTACAAATACGGAGAGTGGCGCAGGGAAGGTGCTCCGGACATCAGACATAGACTGAGCAGACGAAGCATTCCCACCTTGGAAAAGTCAGCTTCAAACAGCAGAGGCAAACACGGTTTGAGAGGGTGGAGTGGTTTCATTGTTGTGATCCTTAAATGCAAAGCTGAAGCAGGATTCCTTTCTCCTAAAGACAATGGAGATTGTAGAAGTGAGGGCCAGGCTATAAGTATTTATTTATCGCATACTGTATTCTATAATTGCTCAACCTGCCGGGTGTAAGGAAGTAAACAAACTATGCAGAAGCCTGCCACCAGGCATTATTTTCAAACAGAGAGAGATATAGCTGCATGAATCAAGAAAAAAGAAAGCTACATCAGCATTTGAGAGAAGAGTGTTCCAAGCAGGAAGAACAGCACACGGGAAGGGAAGAGCTCGAGGGTGTCCCAGAGACAAGAAGCCAGTGTTGTTAGCAATGGGGAGTTAGGTAGAGGGAGGGGAAGTCATGAATAAAAGCGTCCAGATTGTCTTGGACATTGTCTTCTAAGAGTCATGGAAATCCATTGGTAGGGGGCTGGCGTGATGTGATTTATGCATGTAGAAAGATCGCTTCAGTTGCATTGTGGATTCTAGAGTCTAGAGAATATGTATACCTCTGCTGGGGAGAGATGTTGAGGGCTGACATTTGAGCTATAGCAGGGAGGTGATGAGAAACAGATTTAAAATGTTCTGGTGGTAGAACCCATAGGACTCACTGAGGCCTGGATACCATCCAGAAAGGAAAAGAAGGAATTAAGAAGAACGCCAGGACTTGGGCCTGCTATCCCACTTAATGAGGTAGAAAAGGCTTCATTGGAAAAGATTTGGAGAGGAAAGTTAGGCGGTGTAAATCTGGGTCTCAGAGAAGAGGTTTCATTTAGACACAGACATTGGAGAATCAACAACATACAATATTTGAAGTCAAGGAACAGTGTGAACTCATTAGTGAAAAAAATAGAGAAGGAGAGAATGGATCTCTGGGGGAGAGAAACAGCCAGAAAGCTGGGAAGAAAAGTTGAGAAGTGTTTCAAGTAGAAGCCAGATGCTGCTGAAAAGTCAACAAAAATGAGCATAAGGAATTGACCATTGGTTCTGTCAGGATAAAGCTCTGTGATGACCTTGATGACAGTCACTTCGTGCAATGAGAGAGACACAGCCTATCAGAGTGGGACGAGGAGAAGACGATGTGGGGATGAGAGAGTGAAATCTTGATGAGGTAGGGAGTAGAGCAATGGGACGGGGCTGCTAGAGGGTAAGAGAACAGGAGAGTTTGTTGGTTTTATGGGGAGTGGGATGTGGTTTGGTTTCTTTGTGCTATTTAGCTTTGTAAATATGTGAATATTATATCATATTTGTATGCTAATGAGAAGGATCCAAGATATAAGAACTTGATAAAATAGAAAAGGTTGAAATCCTCAAGAAAACCAGGAGTGTAATCACGGTCAACACTAGAGAGGTCATGATAGACAGAAAAGAGACGCTTCATCCCAGGTAGCACCTGGGAATGCAAAATGTATGTGAAGTGTGATTGAAAAATACAGTGAATATTTAATTATTAAGTCAGTACATTAAAAGACAGTGCCATGAATCCCCCTCAAAGTACTCCTCCCTGCTTCAAAGACACCCCAAATTCTGCACTTTCTGGAACAGTTCTAGAATTCCCCTTTTGTTCTGTAGTTGCTCTCTCTTGGTCGCTTCTGTGTCCTGAGTCAATCAGGATGTTTACCTTTCATGGACATTGTGACTTTGGAGAAGACATGCCACCAAGGGTTGTACCGTGCCAGATCTGTTGAATAAGGTGGATGAGGAAACATCATAATGTTTTTACAAGCCTGCCTTTCCACTGAATGGTGCTCAACAGCAGCATCCACTTAATTCTTTTAACCAGGCCTTCTAAGGGAACTTGCAGAGAGTGGCAGGAATGATGGAGTAAATGTGCTTGAAGCAAGAGGAAGTAATTTGAGGAGGGTTAATTCATTGTGTGTTTTACTGTAACAAATTATTTTAAAGCCTCAAGTGTATAGATATAGTGAGATAATTATGAAACCTTATGCTGTTGTAAAGTGAGAACTGGTCAGAAGGGGTGGATGTTTGGGGTTTGATCTGGATGGATTGTGTCAATTTACTGAGATTGGGCAGGTGTGTGTGTGGGTATTTAGGGCCGAGGTGTTTGTTATTGATTTGTGGGCCAGGAAGTGAGGGGGCACCCACGCTGGGTGTGAGGAGCCTCACTGGCAGCTTGAGCTAAGTACAGGAAGAAAGAAGAAAAGTTACAGCTTCTTCCTGGGAAAGCTCTGTCCTTCCGTGAGTATCCAGACAGAAAGCAGAGGGAAGTAGGAATGAGTTTATGTTTTAATGCCTTGAGCAGCTCTCTGGTCTCTGCCATGTACTTCCACCGCTACTGACTGCCCATGAATGACCTGTGTGAAACCTTCTGAAACTGTGTGCCAAATAAATCTTTCACCCCTTAAGTTGTGGTTGTCGGATATTCTGTCACAACAATGAGAAGGTTACTTAGACCGTGGCATGAACAGGTAAATCTGATTTTATGCTAATATTTTCTCTGTAAATGCATAATCCAGTCATGAGCTGGAGACTTGAGGAGGGTCAAGCCATAAAATAGATTTCTCAAAGACTGGGAAGGTAGATGTACCTATGGAAATAGAAATGCATCACTTGGTAGTGTGAATTACCAATTTGGTATCTTTGGTTTTAACGTTGAGGTGGCTTGGCTGGCCAGTACAATTGTGTAGTCTTCTTGGGGTTAAGTAAGTGGACAATCAGGTTTAACCAGGATTGGGGTCAAGCAAGACCAATGGGAGGGGGATGAGGAATGGCACAGCTGTTAAAGTGCTTGCCTTGCGAGCACACAACCCTGAATTCAATTCCTCAGCACCACATGAAGCTTGGTGTGGTGGTGCATGCCTGTAATCCCAGCACTCGGGAGGCTGAGGCAGGAGGATTGTCCAAGGCCAGCCTGGGCTACAAAATGAGTTCAGGACCAGCTCATCCTACTGAGCAAGACCCTGTTTCGAAAAAAAAAAATAATCAATGGGAGGATTAAGAGTCTTTAAAAGAAAATGGACAAGGAGTTCATGAATTGCAGACTGGAGTTTCAGAAAGCAGTAAAAGCACTCGAGAGGTGTGGGAATGGATTATAACAACAATGCTTAAAATGTGGTGTCCATCATTCTACATGAGCTAACTCATTTAGTATACTAGGAGCTATGCAGAGAATTTAAGGAAGTGCTTCCTTTGAGAAAAGGTTGGCAGGAAGGTAGATCTTGTAGTGGTAATGGTTATGAGATATGAGGACATGGGTCTTGCAAATCACAGTAAGAAATGATGAAAATAGATGTCTAGTCTCAGCAGATAGTAATGGAAAAATCGGTAGAAGAAGGAGTTCAAGTCAGCATGGGCAGCCTGGAGATATAGCAAGATTCTGGTTCGATGTTGAGGAAGAAAGGGGGCCTGGGAATGTAGCTCAGTATGAAAACGATTGAATCTAAAGGCAAAAGGTCTACAGTTGAGTTCAGCACTGTTAATCACTCACTTCTTATCCTTGGGAATTTGTCTCAGTTTGTCCCTCTATACAACCAACCACAACAATAGAACGTTGTTGGCTATGGAAACATTTAAATTGTACAGCACATAAGTTACTGATGTGATCAAGAACAGAAGAGTACTTGCAGGTTATTTTGACAACTGTGTGTCTAATGAATTAGAACAAGGAGGACCAAGAGGATGTTTTAAAAATATTAAAACAGTACAGCCCTGGTTGTTGTGAACCTAAGGAGTACGGCAGCTGTGGAAGATGCTGAAGAGAACGTAGAAGGAAGAGTTAGGGTTTGATCAAAGCAAATCTGTCAAGTACTTTTTCAGATATTACTGTCTAAATGAACTATTGTGAGCCTTGCCCTGTTTGCTAACACTGATGGCTACCAAGGACTACCTTTGGGGGTCAGGTAGAGTAGAGGTTAAGAGCTCAGGTCTCAGGTGCAGAGATCACAGCTATGTTCAAATGCCCACTCTATTAGCTCTGCTATCTTGGGCAAGTTAGTTGCTTCCTTGTCTGGAAAAATAGAGACACTAGTACCTACCACGTAGTAAATGTGAAGATTAAGATGTGATTTACCATGTGCATCAAGATTTTAGGCCAGAATTCAGTGAGTCATAAGAGCTTTACATTAATGGCTGTAATCGCTAGTCTTAGATCTTGAAACTAGGCAGAAGTCAGTGTAACCTGGTGTCCCAAATGGTAGTACAGTGAGGGACCATTTGCAGAGACGGATTCAATGGCAGCTGGATAAAGTATGTGTGAATGATGGAGTCAGAAAAGGCCACAACAAAACCTGAGACCCACCGATCTCCAGGTCTCTTCCCTTCCTGGAGTAAATTGTTTTAGATCTAGATCATTATGTTCTGTCCTATTTTCTAAGCTTAAGTTGCCTTCACTGGCAAGACCCAGCCATTTGTAGCTTTGTGGAAACATTTGTCCTGTGAATGCATTGACTACCTGTGTTTGGCAGAAACAAGGTGACTAAAAGCAGTCTGTTCAGCTGAAACGCTAAGGTCATACAGGCCATGTGAGTACCAAGTGAAGACTGGTTGTCTACAAAGGGTAACTTTAAATCTTTTAACGATATACCAATTTGGAGGCCAAGAGAACTAGACAGTTCCTCAAAGCAAATGATGAACAGGAAGGAATTGTGTGTTAAGTTTCAGTTAAAAGCCTCACAGAGCACATGGTGGATCCTCCACGTGGATTTTAAAAGAAACTAATAAGTCAAGAAGCAGAAAGAACCAGAATATTCTGAGCTACTACTGGAATGAATACACAAGCTATGCGCACACAGAAATGTTACTGTAAAAGTGAGGTTGGAAGTAATGAGACCACCACCTGTGTTTGGCTCAGGAAATCCATCTTACTGCCTTCTAGAATTTCATACCATTTGATCATAAGTGAAACTGGTCAGACTTGAGTTTAGTATTTTAGTGAAGGGTAAGTTAATCAGATCATACCCTGCAGATAGTACCTCTGTCTGGATGGAAAAGTTACGCAGGGATATCAAATACTGCCAAACCCACACTGGCTTAATGCCACAGTGGCTTATTTGTTACAGTTCAAGGTCTGCAGTCCAGGTGTGTTTCTGGGGCAGCTGCTCTCCATGTGTTGGTGTAACATTCCAGGCTACTTTAAATTTATGGCTGTCTCCTGTCAACATATGCTACTGTTATCACCATGATGGGACGTGGGTGGGAGAAGCAGGAGGGTTTGGAGAACTGGACAGCAGCAATTTAAGCCTTCCCTAGCAAGTCCCACAGTCACGTCTAACTTCAAGGACAAGGAAGATATTCCTCTCACATGCCAGGAAACAGAAAAGACTAGATATTGGTGACAGTCATAAAGGCCATCACCCATAGTTCTTTAAACGACAAATCGATTCTCATTTTTAATTTTCTTTCTATCATTCCTTTCAGGCAAGTCTAATTAGTGCCAATATAGCCTATTTCTGAGCTCTTTCACCAGGGATCACAGCACCAGTTATATGCACGTATTACATAAATGTGATGAGTGCATTAAATGCAGGTATCATTTTACTTTTATAACACAGTAAGAAATTCATTTATTATCCCAATTTTGTGGGTGGCAATACAGACTTAAATAGTTCCCCAACTCTCCAAGGCCTTCACAGGCCAAGGCTTGGACCCATATCATCTGGCCTCAGAGCTCTGTCTCTTAACCATTACCCTAAACTGCCTCCCTGATAATCTTAAAATAAGTTTTATGGTTAATTGGGCAGATATTGTAATTGTCATAAAAACAAGTGATCCTGAAAACTAGTGCCCTGATCTTCAGTTTCCTGAGGGACACCTGAGTAATGGTCCCCTGCCCTGAATTCTTAGAGTCAGTCCCAGCCCTACAAATCAAGGAGGTGGATGGAATTCCATTTTCTGGTCCCTCTGCTAACAAAAAATTCTGTTTCTTGCGTCTTCCAGTTGACCGTCCTCCAATGGAGCCCTCCCAGTTTGTGTCAGTTGTTCCTAAATATCCAGACAAAATGGGATTTGATGAGGTAGGTGTCTATGTGTGTGTGTGTGTGCACATATGCTCATGTTGTATATGCAACTGTGTTTATATTGGAGCAGAAGGCTGAGTGTGTTTGCGAGTCAGCAAGATGGGTCGGGTTGCCGAGATAGCACCAAAATCTTGGGGAAACTACCTAGGTTTTTTTTTTTTAAAAAAAAACTTAAATATGAGTGATTGTGGTAAAAGTGAGATAATTGTTGAGTAAAAAATTATTATGAAGTGAATTTTCTGTATTTTTATCAACCTTTCCATGGAGGCTCAGGGATAAGGTAAACAGGGTGTGTGTTTTAGGTGCTGGAGGACATTACCTTCATTCAGCCACAGCTGAGTGAGCGGGAACTATTCTGAGACGCTCCTTGCTTTATTTTCTTTCTGTTACTCTTCCATGGAAAAGTGTTGGAGGGTAGATTTGAGGGAACAAAGGGAGAAAGAGAAATTTATTCTAAAATTCCACCTTTCCACAGGGAAGATCTTCATAATAGCTTTCTGACAGCCATACTTACTTTCAGTTTTAATTGTGTAAAGAGTAAATTTGGGCCAGAGGTATGTGTAGATCAGTGGTAGAGTGCCAGTGCAATGCTATGGGTTCCTTCTCCAACACAAGAAGGAAAGAAAGAAGAAAAGGAAGGAGAAAGAAAGGGAAGAAAAGGAAGAAGGGAGGAGGAAAAATAGAAAGAGGTGCTTTCTTTGATAATTTGTGCAGAAGGTGCCTGGCAGGGTCAGAATTTTGACTACATGGGCCCGTCATGCAGCTACTGACCCACATTCAAGAGGAACTTCGTGGCCTAGAAGCTAGGACAGTGCCTCAAAATTTACAAATAGAGATAAGATTCTTCTGTGGATTCTGCATATATTTTGAGCCAAGCATTGTGCTTCATACTTATTGCTGCTGCTGTTGCTGTTTATTGGAAGGAAAATACCTCATCATGCTGTAACATGCGCTTACGTGTCCCCAGAGCACATCCACCCTAAAGAGCTCCTGGGACTGTGAACTGGGATTTCCATACAAGTAATGTGGAGCTAGAGTTCAAGAATGAGAATGAGTGTTTCATGACTCTCAAAGGGGCAAGAGTTAACAGCTGTTATATTATTTCCATAGAGGGCAGAATGACAAGAGTTAACTGTAAATTTAGGAGAGCAGAGCAGACTCCCCTGTAGATAGTAACGTATAGACAGAAGCCCCCACATGCTGCACCGGCTCACACAGCACTGTAGTTTTCCTTTCCTGAAGCTCTCACAACTTTCAGCTAGTAAAAATACTCAAATATCTTCACAATATCTTTTCACTTTTCCTCCTAAAATCATATTTCTGAGGGAATCAAACAAAATCAAATATAACAGAACAAACCAAGATCTTCTTGCTGGGGTCTTCTTTTGGCTGGACTTGGTACAGGGACTGGGTCACTCTAGAGTCTCCACGGAAAATGCCAGGCAAAACCCCGAGGACCTCTGTTTTCCTGAGGCCAGGGTGATCTGCTTTTGGGAACGGACATGGGATGGTGGAAAAGGGATATCCAGAGGGCTTTTCAGTCCCCCAGCCCTCCAGCCTTGTTGGTGGTAGCTTGGCTGCCTTTGGCGGCACAGCTCTTTGCTCTGTTTACTGTACACCACGTATTAGAGAGATGTCTGTGTTTTTCCTTCTTGGCTACTGTTTTATTGCACTTGTCCTGACAGGGACTGGCACTGCGTTCTTATTTACTAAAGGCCTTCCAGCCAGGAGGGCTCTGGTTTCAGGAGACTATTTTGATGCACTTTATTTTTTGTTTTGTTTTGTTTCTGTTGTCCTGGAGTGACCCCAGATGGCTTCTTGCTTTCTATGACTGTAAGGTTTACAAGATGGAAAGTGGCCCGTGACAGAATGACTAAACAGGGAGAAAGTGAGACACGAAAGAACACAACATTATAAAGTTAGCCCTAAGTAGGAAGGCAGACAGAGTCATCACAAAAATCACGCTTTAAATAATTATCCAGTTAAGTAAACAAAAGAGGTAATAAATCACAACACACTGAATGTACTTTGCCCTGCATCATACAGATAATTTTCAAAAATGACATCCTGCTACTCTAATGGTTTCTTAGCCTAGGGGCTCATAAATGAGTTAAAAGTGAGAATATACTGCAGTAGAGGGTTGATACTTTAGTGTAACCTTTGAACCTAGTAAAGAAGGGGCCCCCAAACTCCCGGCTATCGACCAGCACCTGCCCGTGGTCTTGGAAGGACCAGGCCACTAGGACAGAAGAGAAGAGCCCTGCCTCCTGTCAGTGTGCTCCTGCTAGTTGCTAATGCCCCTGCCTATCTGGTAGAAGGTGGAGCTCTGCTCCATGGGTCCTTGGGAGGGTGATCTTCAACTAAGCCATCCCTCATGTCAAAAAGGTCAGTGACCACTGTAAGCATACAATATATTTATAATTGCATTCAGAATGGCAGTTGCACCAAAGCTTAATGCAATATATTCTGAACTCCAGTGTAATGAAAAGACATAGTTTCTTCTTTATTCTGCTCATAGCATAAAGAAAAATTTGTCATAAACCACACATGTAAGTTTTCATCTGCATGGGATTTGAAAGAAGAGTTTGTTCAACTCCCTCTTTTCACAGATGAGAAAACTGGGCCCAGAAATATTAAATGTCTTCCTCAAAGTCATTCACGTGGTTAATCAGGATGACGTGAGCATCCTTTGACTTCTAATTGGTTTCTCCTGCTCCATTCTATGTATCGTCATCATTTCTTGCTGGCAGTCAATGTCTCCAGATCTTGGATGACTAGCTTAAAGTCAAAATTAATTTATTATTTTCCATAACTAGGGGACCTTATGAAATACTAGCTTCCTTGTAGCAGCATTCATGAGACATTTTAGCTATGTCTGTGGCTTCTAAAATCTGTGAATAGTCAGAATAGCCACATGGTCTGTTACTCTTTATAGTGACCTTATAAATGTATTATTGAGTGAAGCTATTATAAATTTATGGGCCAAGGTGGGAAGTGACAGGCAGAACCAACCCTCAGAAGAAAAAATCTGAATATATTCTTCTTCACCTCACAGGCTTGTAGATGTTCTTACAGTGTTTCCTACAGAACCACTTATGATGGAAATTGTGTCTTCCCATTTCTCCTGCCTTGCCATCAAAGGGCTGCCTTGCTCGTCAAACTCCAAGGGCAGGGACCCTTCTCTTCTTTCCCTATTGCTAAGGGTGTTGGAAAATTTTGGCAGGGATGCTACTAAAGTTGGAATTTTGAAACTCACTTTGCAACCTTGGAAAATAACAGCAATTTATTACGCCTTAAATTTTTCTCATCCTTTAATTATCTTTAAATTTATCCAGAGGATATAAATTCTCATGATACTTATGTGTAATATTCATGAGGTAGGACCACTAGTATCCTAGTTTAACTGATGGGGAAACCAAGGCATAGAAACTGGCCCAAGGCAAACAGTAGGTAAGTCAGGACCTAAAACTGAGGTCCGCTGATAAGGTTAACCACTCAACAAGCTGCTTCCTATCCCTTGGTGCTATTTATTTTGGGTTTAATTCATTTTTAGCTTTTAAAAAAGTAATGTTTGGGGGCTCAGGAATTAAAACACTGGCCAAGCAAGCAAGCAAGCAAGCAATTCAATTCCCCAACACCACATGAGCAGGGCATGGTGGCGCACGCTCATAATCCTAGCACTCTGGAGGCTGAGACAGGCAGATTGCCATAAGTCCAAGGTACACCTGGGCTTCACAGTGGATTCAGGACCAGCCTGGGCTGCAGAGTGAGACCCTGTCTCAAAAAAAAAAATCAGTGTTTTGAATTTTATTTTCTTGAGAGAAAAGAGAACCTGTTTATCAATGAGTATTGGAGCTCCAGAGAGAAAATGAAGTCACTGCAACCACTGCCCTGTGGTCGTGTCTAGAAAGTAGTCTAGTTGGGTAAACAGCACTCCGTCTCTGGAAGCCTGACATAAAATATGAATAGATCTTCGTTATAGATTTCCCTGTCCTTTGCATTTCTGATCCTGAAACTTTGATCCTGATATTTGCTAAACTTTTCAAATAGTGTAAATTAAGATGAGTCATTATTCTTTCCCCTGTTGCTTCCCACATTAGATTTTCATGATTAACCTCAAACGCAGAAAGGACAGGCGCGACAGGATGCTGCGCACACTGTACGAGCAGGAGATCGAGGTCAAGATTGTGGAGGCGGTGGATGGGAAGTGAGTTCATCCGATCGTCCCCTTGCGGACACGTTGGAGCAGTGAGGCAATCTCTCTGACGGAGGTGGTCCTGGGTGGGATTCAATATTTTGGGCCATTTGAGAATAAACACAGTATACAGATGCCCAAAGTCCAGTAGCATCGAAGTTAGTTTCCCTCTGTGGCTCGGGCCTGAGACCCACTCCCCATCCCCATCTTTGGTCTTCATTGCACTGAACAGTCACACTGGACATAATTGTCCCCCGTTTCTGGCCAATCTGGCAGGAATCCCCAGCTAGCTTTCTATTGTGTGTCACAAGGGTGGTGTTCAAAATTACCTTCAGTTCTTTAAGAAAATGAATGAAAAAGTACACGAAGTTCTCTATGTCCTGTGGTATGAGATGGCTGCCACTGTCTGCCTGGGCTGATCCTAGTGGCCCCCTTTCCTGGGAATAGAGTATGAAAATCACACGGAACATGGTTGGATTTCTCTAGGAGATTTTGCTGTTATCATTTCATTTTGCTTTGCCTTTTTCTTTGGCACCCTACTTCAAGGCACAGATTTTTACAAAACCTGCATTTTCCTGTTAGAATCAGAATATGAGTGGCACTATTTCCTGTTTTTATATACTGCCAGCTCAGGACTGTGAACAGCAGCCACTGAGGATGTGTTTGTGGCTCCCATAGAGAGCCTCCCCTGTGCTTCTCCAAATGACACCCGCCTCTGAGACTCCAGGGATGCTCATGGGGGAGGCGTCCTGATTCTCATCTCATGCTTGCTGAATGATAATCTCTAGGGCTAAACCAGGGAACTGCATTTAAGAAAGTTATTCTGAGAGAAGGCTGCCTCAGAGAATACAAGACACTCAGGAAATTTTGTCCAAAACATTGTGTAGAGTTTGTTTTACTAAAATAAATGTGTTCATTATTTACTAGAAATTTAAATGTCATTGAGTGTTGTGTGTGGATGCAATAGACAGAATCAACTGTCCCAGAAACCTCCACTAACCCAAATCCAACTCATGGGCCTTGGGAACCAAGGAGACTAGTTGATTTGTGAGAGTTATTTATATATTCTTGGAACAAGTTTCTTACTAGATATATAGTCTGTAAATATTTTTTCCAATCTGTGAATTATTGCATTTTTACAATAGTAGCCATTCAAGCAAAAACGATCTTTTTATTTTGATGAAACCCAACTTACATTTTGATTTTTTTTTTTTTTGCTTGTGCTTTAACTATCCATCATCAAACAAAAGCCACGAAAGCTTACTCTAACAGAGGTTTTATTTTTTTTAAAGAGTTAATAGCTTATATCTTACATTCAGGTCTTTAGTTCACATAGAACTCACTCATATATGATATGAGTTAAGAGTGCAGATTCAATCCTTAATATATGGTTTTTCAGTTGTCCTATATCACTAGTTAAATAGATATTCTTTGCCCACTGAATTGTTTTTATACCTTTTCCAAAAATTAATTGACCATGACTGTAAGGGTTTATTTCTAAACGTTCAGTTCTAGTCAATTTATCATTAGGACTATGGACATATCTCAGTGGTTAATATGCTTGACTAGCATGCACAAGGCCCTGGATTCAATTCCCTACCACCACATAAAAATAGCTAGGCATGGTGATACATGCTTGTAATCCTAGGGTTTGGGAAGCTGAGCCAGGAGAATTGCCATGAATTCAAGACAAGCATGGGCTACATAGCTAATTGGATCTGTCTTTTTAAAAAAATAACATTAATTAATCTGTAGATCTATCCTTGTGCCATTTCTCACTGGCTTGATGACTGTAGCTTTGTGTGTCAGGAAAGTTGGAGTGCTTTATCTTTGTTATTCTTTTCAAAGATTGCTTAGCTATTCTGAATTCTTTGCTATTATCTAGTATTTTCTTAAGGGTTTTTTTGTATCTATATTAAGGTATATTGGTCTGTAGTTTTCTTTTTTTCCTCCACTATTTTTATTAATATACATATGTAATACGTAGTATTTACAGTGAGTCTGGGTGTTTCGTACATCTATGTATCACATCGACTTCACAATCCCTTCCCATTTTCTACCCTCCGACCCCCTCCCTGTCCCTTCCCTCGGCTCCGGCTATCACTTCGTATGGTTCCAAAGAATGTCTGTGTTCTGGGTTTTCCAAGTCCGAGAAACCATACAGTGCTTAACATATTAATCTACTGTGCCCAAGTAATTTCACTTAAGTCAACACTCTACCTCAGCTTCCTATTCCTCTAATGGGTTCACAGTAGTTAGATCTTGATATCTCTTCTCTGAATCCAACCAATCCCTTTATTGGGATATTCACCAAAAGTTTTTTTCCATATTTTCCTATATCTTTGTTGTTATTGTTACACCTGGCCTTACCCACCAATTCCCATTAGAAAATAACTATAAGCATGTAGTTCAAAAGACTAGTTAATTTGGGAAAGAGAAAAAATAAATAGATACATAAAATTCAATTGCCTTAGCTGAATACTGGAAGGTGCATATTTGTACATTCACAAGGTTTTCTTTACATCAGTCAGTTTCCTTAGGATAAACTTTCCTTAGTGACCTGATAAGCGAATTGCTACAATACCAAGTTAAAACTATATCACATTGCTACATTAAATGAAGTCAAATCTATACCACATAAATATACTTAAAGTGACAGACATGAAGGCAAATTTAGTTATTTCAGAATTCCTTAACTTTCATATCTTATTTCCTCATATTTCACTAATTACCAACATACTTTTTTCTCAGCTCATTCTCCTCTAGCTGTTGTTGCTTCTTCTCTGGGGTCATTGGTGTCGCTGGTCTCCCTTTCACTTTCCAGGTTTCCTTTAAGTATTTTCTGCAAATACTTGGTTCAGTGGCTGCAAATTCCTTTAAGCTGTCTCTGTCGTGGAAAGTTTTAAGTTCTCCCTTTAAATTAAAAGATAATTTTGCTGGATATAGCAGTCTTGGTTGGCATTTATGTTCTTTTAGTGCTTGGATGACACTGCTCTAAGATCTCCTAACTTTTGGAGTTTGGATTGAAAAATCTGCCGTTATCCTGATGGGCTTATCTTTGTAGGTCACCTTCTGTTTTTCTCTTACCGCTTTTAGTATTTTCTCTTTGTGTTGGGTTTCTAGAATTTTAACTATGATGTGTCGTGATGAGGATCTCTTCTAATCAAAGTTGTTTGGTGTTCTATATGCCTGCAAAAGTTCCATGTTCATTTCTTTTCTTAAATTTGGGAAATTTTCTTCCATTATTTCATTAAACATGTCCTTTAAACATTTTGTTTTGTCCTCAGTCTTGTCCTCGATTCCCATAATTCTGAGGTTGTTTCTCCTTGAATCTTCTTGTCAGTCGTTGCAATGACTCGCTTTCTTTATTTACTTTGTGTTCTTCATGGCCTGTATGTTGCAGCTTAGGCACTTTATTTTCTAGGTCTGACATTCTAATCTGAAGTTGTTTAAAGTGGTTGCTTATTATTACCTGCGTGTTTTTCATTTCCTGAATATCTGCATTCAATTTTTCTATATCTCTGCTGTGTTCTTCTCTATTTTCTTCTTTTGTCTTCATTATCTTCTGGTATATGTCTTCTCTGGTCTCCTCTAGCTGCTTTTCAAGGCTTGCTTTTTGCTTATCTACATATTGGTGTAGCTCTTGTGCTGTCTGTTTTATTTCTTGCTTTAATTCCTGCTTTAATTCATTGAATTTCTGGGCCCAGAAGTTGCCATCATTTTTGCCATATTCATCTTTATTTACCCTGATATCATCTCCTGGGGTTTCAGGTCTTTTTGTCGGAGATTTGTAACCACGCTTCCCCATTTCTTCTTTGGTCTCCTCTAATTTCTTTTCAAGGCTTGCTTTTTGCTTAGCTAAGTGTTGTTGTAGCTGTTGCTCTGTCTGTTTTATTTCCTGGTTTGCTTCCTGGTTTGCTTCCTGCTTTAATAATTCCTGCTTTAGTTCCTGCTTTATTTCACTGGCTGTCTGGGCCCAGAAGTCACCATCACTCGTGCCCATCTGTTTTTTGTGTTCTGCAATTTCAGCACCCCTTGTACCATCCCCTGGGGAGTCAGATCTTTTTGTATAAGATTTGTTACCAGGTTTCCCCATGGTTCTGCTACCTCTGACTGTCTCTGATGCACAGGAGAGAAAATGGCTCCTGCTGACGTCACTGCCTACGACGGCTGTTGAGCCCTTTTTCTGATCTGGCATCCTGGGGCCTTTTCTAGGGGGGAGCCCTCGCTGTGTTTGTAGTACACACACCCACGGGTTGGTGTTTCCAAGGCTGGGGCCGCCCGCTGCCAATAATTCCCACTTATCCGGGTCCGTGCTTACCTCGGGCTGAGGTTCTGGCCTCCAGACCTTGTTTGTGATCTGTGGATGCCGGCAGCTTGGGGCCGCGCCGAGTCGGCTGTTTTCCTCCTCATCCGATGTGACTTCAGGATTTCAGACTCGCCTGCAGCCTCCTCTCCAGTTGTGTGCTCTGTCCTCTCCCAGCTCCGTCCTCTCCCAGCTCCGCTCTGTCCGATGTTCAGGTCTCCGCGCGCTTTCCTCCATTCACAGCTGCCTGCCGTTTGGAGCCGGCTGCAGCCTTTTCCTTAACCTCGGGGATTTTTTTTTCCCCCCTCTGGTTTCGATGGTCCTTCGGAGTTTCTGGCCACCTGCTGGTCGCCTTTCAGTTTTGGGGGAAGCTCCTCTCTTTCCTAGCTACACCAAGCACTCTTTTTCTAACTTTCTTCTTGACTTTTTAAGTGAGTTGATGAGGAGACGTTGTGCAGTGCTGTTACTCAGCCACCATCTTGACCGGAAGCCCTGGTCTGTAGTTTTCTTGTCATGTTTTCGGTTTTGTATCAAAATAATACTAACTTCCTAGAATCAGGTGGGATGTGTTCCCTTCACTTTGATTTTTTGGAAGAGTTTGGTAAGAATTAGTATTTTCTTTAACTGTTTGATAGATCCTCCAGTGAGGCCATTTAGTTGTGGGCTCTTCTTTCAGAAAGTCTTTGATTACGAGCTCAACTCCTTTACTTGCTGCAAGTATGTATACTCAGAACTCCTGTCTTTTTCTTGAGTCAATCTCAGTAGTTTGTATCTTTTTATCAATTTGGCTATTTCATCTACATTATCTAATTTTCGCAAACAATTTTGTTCAAGTTTTAATTTATGATTTTTCTAGCTCTGTAAGGTTAGTAGGAGTGTTGTCTCTCGTTCCTGATTTTAATAAATTGAATCTACTCTGTTTTTCAATCACAGTGGTAAAAAGATTTATTTTGTTGATTTATCAAAAATGTAATTTTTCATTTTGTTAACATCCTCTTCTTTCTTCTTTCTTCCTTCTTTTCTTTCTTTCTTTCTTTCTTTCTTTCTTCCTTCCTTCCTTCCTTCCTTCCTTCCTTCCTTTCTTTCTTTCTTTTTTTCTCATTTTCTTTCTTTACATGGCAGGAAAAAATCAAGCCCAGGGCCTTCTGATAGTCTTTATTATTTTTTTTCCTGCTTACTTTGAACTTAGCTTCCTTTCTTTTTCTAGTTCCTTAAATTGGTTGGTTAGATCATTTATTTGAGACCTGTATTTGAGATCTTTTAAAAATATAAACATTCACACCTGCAACTGTACCTCCAAGTACTCCATTAGGTGCCTCCTTCAAGTTTTAGTATACTACATTTTAAATAATTTCAAAATGTTTTCCCTTATTATATCTTCTTCAATCCACTAGTTATTTAGGAATGTGTTCATTTTATAAGTTTGCAACTTTTCCAACTTTCTGTGTTATTGATTTTTGGTTTCACTGTATTGTGGTTGGAGAACATTCCTTGTATGGGTTCAGTCCTTTGAAGTATACAGAGGCTTGATTTATGGTCCAATGTATGGTCTTTCTTAAGGAATGTTCCAAGAACACTTGAAAGAATGTGTACTTGGCTACTGGTGGAAGGGGTGTTCTGCAGATGCCAATGAGGTCTGGTTGGTTTGTACTGTTACACACGTCTCCTCTTTCTGTGTTCCTGCCTCGTTGTTCTATTAGTTATTAAAAATAGGATGTTAAAATCTCCCACCTTTACTGTTAAATTGTGTGTTTCTCCTTTCAATACTGTGAGTTTTGGGGTTGTATTTTTGGGGTTGGCTGCCATATATTTATGACTGATATATTGTCCTAATATATTTTATCACCTTTCTCTCTAGTATAAATTTTCTCTGGAAGTTAATTTTGTCTGATATTATTATAGCTACTCCATCTCTTTTATTATGGTTGTATAGTATATCTTTTTCTGTTCTTTTTCTTTTGACCCATTTGGTGTTTAAGTCTAAATTTTGTCTCTTGCAGATGGTACATCCTGAGACAGTATCTCACTGGAGATTTTTAAATTCATTATGCCAACTTCTGTCTTTGATTTTAGTGTTTAATTCTTTTGCCTTTAATACCTTTCCCCCCCAGGCCCTCAAGGTCTGTCAGAGGTGAAAGATGTAGGAGCTTTTCAAAGACCCTTACAGCCATCTTATTCTTTGGTTGTTCCTTTCAAATTTGGTCAGTCTCTTGTTACCTTAACTGACAGCACTGCCCAGATAGCTGTGATGTCAAACAATTGCAAGGGATCATTTTTGAAAGTACTCTACGTATAGGGCAGTTCACAGGGCGTGAACCCAGAATGAAGTCAAAAAAAGACAAGCTGTGATGGCCAAGCTTTTCAGAGAGGGCGAATTCAGATTTTTTTTTCTTTTGGTAATGAGTCATTATGGAAATCCTAATTTATTCTGTCACTTCCAGTGGCTGCTAGGTGGCTTGGTTGTCACAACTGCCATAGTCTGAGGCTGCTGGTTTTCAAGACTTCTGAATGAGATTAGAGCAGGTATAAACTTCACAAAGTTCACTGTGCTTACAGAGAGTCATCTGCTTTTCTTGAGTAAATACCCCTTTGATTATTGCAAGCCTTTAATTAATTTCCAGAGTTTTGGAATTGCTGACTGTGACTGTTTTCACCCATGTCCTATTGCTATTCTGGAGGAGTAGAATTTCCAAAGTCCTTAGTCCACCATTCCGGAAATCCTTGTTTGTTTTTCTTTAACCTTGTTTTAATTTTAAAGAAAGACACACACATGAGCACAGTCCCTTTCCTCATGCCTTCCTGTGCTTATCCCTTCCAGTATTGGATGGTTCTATGACCCCCTTTTCCTTCATTAGAACAGCACTCTCTCAAAATTTGCAGAAAGCTTATGATGTTTAGAAATATGTTGACTGCTATAAGGTACCATGCAAAAATATACAAAATACCACCTTGTTTTTTGCAAAACTCATGATGCTTCTGTGACTCACTAGCTCTGAAGAACTCAGAAAGAATGATGGGAAACTGAGAAGTCTTTCTTCCTGTGTGTGTGTGTAGGTTCTGAGGAAATCTGCATAATTTTCTCTTTTCTTCTTACGTTGGGGAAGGAGAAACAACATAATGCTTTGACTTTGGTCACTTTCAGATGTGTTTTTTGTCACACAGAGCCCTCAATACAAGCCAGCTGAAGGCCCTGAATATTGAAATGCTGCCAGGCTACCGAGACCCCTATTCCTCCAGGCCTTTAACCAGGGGTGAAATTGGCTGCTTCCTTAGTCACTACTCTGTATGGAAAGAGGTAAGGAATACTTCATTGAGAGTTTTATAATGAGGAGAAAGGAAGGTGAAACTTTATGAGTGAATTAGAAACAAAGTGAGTCCATGACTGTTCTGGAAGCATGCTTGAGAGTTACTCTTAACTTGTGTCTTCCCCTGGCCTTAAGCCAGTGACCACAAAGGGACAAAAAGGGTCGTTTGAAGCCCCTTGGTATGATGATGAGGAAGACATCCACATCGTAGGAGCCATACTTGTGATTCCATTCTTGTTACAGGAATGCCTTGTATGTGGCTGTCATGCTATCATTTATTATGTGATTTCATACAAGAGGTCGCACAGAAATCTTGTGATGTGGGTTAGAAGGGATGAACTCACTTTACCCAAGAGAAAAAAATTTAAGTAAATTGTCCAAGTAAGATGAGGTAGAGCCAGAAGTCAGCTCCATGCTTTATAGATCCAGATATTAACGCAGGTAGAATTGGTGTGTGGAATTCCTAAGAGTCTGTTACCACATGAAAAGATCAAGTTCCCCATAAAAGAGTCCCTGACTACCTTCTTGCATTCAATGATCCAGTGTATGCCTTTCTTTTTTCTTTAAATTTTAAATGTGACAAATACATATGTCAAAGTACATATATCACAAGATACAGCTCAGCAAAATTTCACAACATAGCCATTTCAATTAATACTTTGATTTAGAAACTGATTTCCAGCATCCCTGATGTATCCCTCTGTACTTTATCCTGGTCAGCAGTCCCCAGGGGAGAGCACCAACCTGACCTCTAACAGCTTGAAGTAGCTTTGCCTCTTTTTGTAGTTTCTTTTATATGAACAGAAACACACGGTAGATGTAACTATGAACATTGTATTTGGGAGATTCGCCTATGACACAGCATTTAGTTTATCCATTCTACACTTGATGGGCCTTTGCTTATGCGCCACTACAAATTATGCACCACTACAAATTATGTTGCTGTATTTCTGACTTCTCAAAATTTAGGTATCTAAAGAAATTTTCACAGGGTGTGTCCCACTGATGATCTTCGCAGGTGATTGAACGAGAACTAGAGAAGACTCTTGTAATTGAAGATGATGTGCGTTTTGAGCATCAGTTTAAGAAAAAGCTCATGAAGCTGATGGATGACATTGACGAGGCTCAGCTGGACTGGGAACTGATGTGAGTGACGAGAAAGGCTCACCAGAGAGCGCCAAGAAGTGCTCAGTCCTTTCCCGGGTCAGAAAGGCCCACATCTCCAGTTGATAGGAGACATAGCTCAAGTTTTTGTTTACTTGGTTTTCATTCCATAAATGTTACCATGCATGAAAGTGGATAGAAGTTTATCACTGCTTTTTGCAACCATTTATTACCTTCAGGGTAAGAAATTACAGGAGATGAATGAGGCTGGAATCTGCCTGCAGATCAGGGACCTTCTGACAGAGCAGAGATGGGACACTGAGCACCCTTAAGAGCATAGTGACTATGTCACTTATGGGGGTGAAGAGGGAGGCTGGAGAGCGGATAGGGAGGAGGAGGCAGCTATTCACAGGCAAGTGCCCCAAGCTCCCTCAGGGGAGCAGGTGCCTCTACAGCCCTTGATCATGTTGGAGGCAGGAGAGTCAACAGAAAGCTCCTCCATGGGACACGAGGCTGTGGGACAGAGAAATCACAGATAGCTGTGCATGGGGCAGGGTCTGAAGCTTGCGTAGGAACACAGGCTCACCAAACCAGAGCTGGCTCCTACCTGACATTTAATTAATGCTCTACATTTTCTACCTCTAGGAATCGAGTTTGTCTTGTCCTTTTCCCTTTCTTTTCTTTGGAATTCTGCCCAGCCCAGCGAGGTCGCTGTGGTACCGATACCCTCCAGACCTTCCCACACTTTGGTCCTCCTGTGGTTGGCTCTGCAGCCTATAAGCTATTTTATGCCCACGTGATGCATGTAAAGGCAACTTTCACTGAAGCCTCATAATCATAGAAAACTCAACTCAAGAAACCTCAGACTTAAACTAGGCAAGAATCCCTGTCCATATATTGATCGTTTGGCTGGCCAGACAAATTACTGACAGACTCAAAAAGGAATGAGAATTTCCCTGTTAAGTGTATAAGGGAAAAATAATCTCAATTTCACGATTGAACAAATCAAAATATTTCATTAAAATATATAGTACTAAAGAACTATAGCAATTTTAATTTTTATATTTCTCTTTCTAAAGGTGAAGAAGTAATAAATGTTACTAAAATCAAAAAGATGAAAGATAAAAACCTGTTCACAGTGATGCATCAAATATTTTTAGAGAAGAAGAAATGGTAAACCGAAATAATAGAACATGTCTTGGAATCATCTAGAGAATCATCTTCAATAAAAATGTTAAGATGAGATGCACACATTGCTCTTAATTTCTTATTAATAATCACAAAATGTGAAAAATAAGGTTTATAAGATTAGTTAATAATATATTTAATCTAATCCAATATAATCCTATATTATTATTTTAGTATCTAATTAATATTTTAAGACCACTAGTGAGATGGTTTATTTTTAATAGAAAGTCCTCAAAATTCACTCAGAACACAAATTTCACCTATTAAACTGGAAAAGGAAACATACTTGTTTCACAAAGAGGAAAGAAAAACATTTCCTATTTCACATAGCCTCAACTCTTGAATTTAAATTAGTAAGAATATAAAATTTGTTCCTCAGTTCCGGTAACTGCACTTGAAGTGCTTGGCTGGAATCCTTAGTCCACTCTGATATCAGAAAAATTCGAACTGATGTCCTCAGAAAATACAAAGAATTGTCCTGATTTGTTTTACAAATCCTAGGGTGCCTCTTCCAGTGAGAATCTCTGAATGTTAAAAGTGATAGATTAGCACAAAACAGGAAGTGCTCTTACTAGCTACCAGGAAACCGGAGATTCCACAATTTGTTGCAGTGGAGCCCACTGAACGTGTTCCGGACAAAAGTAATGGGTCACAGAGCCATAAGTAGACCAAGTGAAAATGGTTGAAGGCACAGCTTGTGTTGTAGACATTTTTTGTGGAGAGGGAGCATGCCTTCCTCAGAGCAGAGTGCCTGGGAGGACTAGATGAACGTGAAAAAAGAAAGTTGTCAGAAGCTGTCATTCTTAATTCCCAGAAGGAAGGCTTGGGGGCTGCTCCTGAGTTTCTAGGTCCTCCACCACAGATGGTTTCTTTCCTACAACCTTTTCTGTCCTGTGTTTGCCACCAGCATTTGGAAAGCTGTACAGAAAGCATCTAAACTTGAAACTCTGGGGATGTGAAGAAAACAAACTAAGGATTCCCACATCTGAACTTTTTAGTTCTTTTCCATTCCCTGTGAACACAGACGGAAATCCAATACCATCTTTAAAGATGATGCAAAAGATCTTCTGATCTCTTTACATCTTAACTTTCTGACTTGAGCATAATCCACTAGGGAAAAGTAACTGAGTGTTGGTCATTGGGACTGAGAAAGTGGCCTCAGTGATGGCTGGTGACAGTCATGGTAGGTGATTCCATGTGCTTTTTGCTATGATACTTTCAACGTAAGACACAATCGGTTCAACCTTCAATGATGTCTGTGTGAACCAAGTCTGTGCCCCATTCTTATTGATGACTAATACTGAAATTGAAATTTTTTCCTTCACCTATGCCATTACAGCTATATTGGCAGGAAGAGGATGCAAGTGAAAGAGCCAGAGAAAGCGGTGCCCAATGTAGTGAATCTGGTCGAGGCTGACTATTCCTACTGGACCCTGGGCTACGTCATCTCCCTGGAAGGAGCACAGAAGCTGGTTGGAGCGAATCCTTTTGGGAAGATGCTGCCAGTGGATGAGTTTCTGCCAATCATGTACAACAAGCACCCCGTGTGAGTCTGCTTCCACTGCCTATCTGTCCCTTGGGGACAGCTTGTTTAAGAATTATGCTTTGTGGCTATCACTTGATATTTTCTGAACTTGTACTGCTCTCCTGGATGATTTTCTTAAATAATAATGAGCAGTGATCCAAGTGATTTTTTCCTATGAAAAGATAAGGCAGAGAAGGTGGGAGTCTTGCCTAGTAGTCCTCTAATACTCAGTGTATAGGACCATAATCTCTTTCTGTATTGGTTCTTCTTATGAACACTTTCATAATTCACACTATAAGATAGTGGTATTAATAGTTCTTAAACACCTTAAAATCTCCAGCTAATTTAGCTCCGTTCCTGTTTGAACTCTTCATTAGGCATTGGTGCTAGTCCTTGCAGAGCTCAAAGTCTGCTTGGAGACAGTCTTACAAACAATTCGCCATGACATATTGTGGCATCTGCAGTCACCAAGATGGGCAAGAACTTCAGAGGTGCAGAGGTAGCATCTCAGCAGGATACCCATGGGAGAAGGAAGTGAGTGGCTTGGGACTCAGTTAGATCAGGAGTTTACTCTGATCTGTTGTCTTTGCTATCAAAAGATGTGGTTGTTGATGGTTTATCTGACAGCCCCCTAATAAGCCTTAAACCTTTTGAGACACAAACAGTATCATATATCTGTGTCCTTAAAGTCTAGTCCAAACAGTACACTTAATAGCTGCTCAACCAATGATTTCTATATTCATGAAGGGAGTGGAAAACCAGGTTCTAATTTCCCCTTCTTCTCCCCATTTCTGGGCTATCTGAAGTAGATGGTCTTCATTTTAGCTGTTGTTTTTCACATCTTGCTCATTTTCTCTCCTGTTCTCTGTAGAAAGGGAGCTTCTCATCCTTCTATCTTTTACATAAGATAGACTTTACCTCAGTTTCCTGGCAGAAACATGAAGGGTAAACCATTATCACTGAGACTGAAGGGAAATTAGTCCTTTAATTAGAACTTTTTTTTTGCTCACAGACCAAGGAGCTATACTGATGTCACCTCAGGTAACCAGCGCAGGTGCCTTGGAGGGCAGCCATGTTCACCTCCCATTTTACTCTTGCAAGGGGCAGAATGGTGATCCAGTAGTTGGAATGCAAAGCCTTACTGGTATGAATCAAAGCCTTCACCATGTCACTTAGCCCATTGCCGCCATCCACATCTCAGATGTCCTAACTTAATCCAGAAACAAGGCACTTTTGGAAAGTGCTTATGTTTAGTTACCATTATGGTTCAACAGAGCTTATTTTTAACTTTTAGATCTCAAATTGACTTGTTGAAGTACTCTATCCAAATGCAACAAAAAATATCCTCATCTTTTGGTTTGTTTGTTTGTGTAGATCTTCTGAAAGCTCTAAAGAAACCCTTTTTGCACTGGGAATCTAAGGTTTGTCACACACACACAAAAAAAAAACCCGTAACTTAAAACATAGTGAACTGACTCCAGAAAGAATGGCACATATCAAGAACTCAAACAGCAGCCAACGCTGGCGAGGCTGTGGGGACAAAAAGAAACCCTGTTACACCACGGATAGGATTGCAAAATGGTACAAACACTATGGGGGATGGTAGGGACATTCCTCCAAGTACTGAAATTAAATATCCCTTTTGTTCCAGCCATAACTCTTCCCAAAAGGGTTAAAAAGACATCATATAAAAGATATATACACATATGCTTATGTTCATAACAGCACAACTAACAATAGCTAAAGTGTGGAAGACACCAAAATGCCCATCAACAGACCAATGGATACAAAAATTGTGATATATGTACATAATGGAGTACTACTCATCTGTAATAATAGATAGTTTTGAGGCTTTTGTAGGTAAATGGATGCAACTTGAGACTATCATGATCAGTGAAGTGAGTCAGACATAGAAGGTTAAATATCAATTGGTTTCTCTAATATGAGAAACCCAGAGCACAGTCATATCATAGAACAAAATGGAGGATATAGTGGGAGCAGCTAGTGGGGAGGGCGAGGCTGTGGGAGGATCAAAAAAGGAGAAGGGAAGGACTTTTAACTCTGACATGATATCTATGTGCACAAAATAATCAAGCTCGATGTAAAAATTATGTATGGAATATATACATATGAATAAAACAGGAAAAATAATGAGATGAACCCAGAGCAATTTCAGAGGTGACAAGTAGGATGCCTTATTCTTTGTTACCATTTCCTAAGCCTTCTGGCCCTCATATGTCTGTGTACCTCTTGCTTTCAGAGCTGAGTACAAAGAACATTATGAATCCAGGGACTTGAAAGCTTTTTCTGCGGAACCCCTGCTCATCTACCCCACGCACTACACAGGCCAGCCGGGCTATCTGAGTGACACAGAAACCTCAACCATCTGGGACAATGAGACAGCGGCCACTGACTGGGACAGGACACATTCCTGGAAGTCACGGAAACAAGGCCCCATCCACAGCAATGCCAAGAACACAGAGGCAGTGCCATCACCAATGTCCCTGGACACTGTGCCTTCGAGGGACGAGCTATGAAGTGTCATGGCAGCAGGGCCTGCACTGGTTTGTCACTGTTCGGTTTTCTAAAGAGCTATTCATCTGTTTCTTCCAGGTTTTCTTAGAGGTCACAGTCATCTGCCAGAGTAGTCTGGTATGATGGATCAAACAATGTATTTTTCATGGGAGAAGAATAGAAAAATTTAACCCAAATTTCCTATGATGAGTAAAAACAATGGACAGTATGGGAAATGGTAAGTTAAACTTCAATCCAGACTCCCATCTGATGTTGGTGACCACATTAGGGTGGCAACAGTCTTGCCCAAGAGATAGTACCTCCAATGTACCATATCGGTAAATGGGTAGTCAAAGCAGCCAAGCATATTGGACCATATTTACTGGTCTGGATCACTTATTTTATCTGACAGATGTGGCTTTAAAATTCTAAGCTAATTAGACAATATTTATTCATCTACGTGGTCCGTTTTTATGTGACCTTGAAAACTTGTGTGTGTGAGATAAGGTTTTTTTTTGAGTAAGAGAATCAAACCATTTAAAATTCTATTAATTGGGCTTTTTCGTTAAAGGAATTTTGCCATGGGCCTTATTATAAAGTGGATTTTTTTTTATTCTTAGTTTCAGTATTCAAGAGGGATGGGTAATTGGGTCTGAGACATGACCTTTGACCATCATGGCAACTGGAGTTCTCATAAGTCCAGTGTGCTGTGTGAATATAATTGGGTAGGTAGGTATTTAAGAACTTGTGTAGATATTTGAGGGAATATCTCAACATCTGGCCTTTTTATCATGGCCAGTTGATCAGGATGCTATATTTATGAATATAAATGTAATATATATGCGATGAGGGTCGGGTGACTCCTGCCCTGTCCCAGTGCACATGCTGCTGCAGCACTTCACATCCTCTTCTCCACTCTTAGCCTGGGAATGAGCTGCAGGTGTGATTTTTATGAGTCACTATTAAGAGACAGAGCAAATTTTCAGGCCAGTGACTGTCCTTGTCTGGGTCATTCATCATGTTTGAATTATTTATTTTCCAAAATATGGAGAAAACATCATCTGTATGATGAGGCCAAGAAGCAGATGTTACAAGCTTTCATTGCACCCAGGAGAGTGGCCAGTGTAGACACATTTGTTTGTTGAGGCAAGTCTCCTCAACTTCCCAGCTGGCTTTTGCAAGGAGCTCTATTGCTGGGAGATTTTGATCATTTGGAAGCAAACTATGCTTCACTTAGGAGAGAGACTTAGGGCAGAAATGAAGGTCTGGACCACAGATTTAGGCCAACACCAACCAGGAATGCTCTCATGATCAAAATCCCTTAATCAAAAGATACCCCCTGAAATTCTTCTCTGCTTTCTTCATAAATCGGTATTGCATAAAACAGAGTTGGATGATGTGACTATGTCCAACTCCACACTCTGGCATCCTAAGGCATCTCGTGATGGTTTGCCTCAACCAACACCTTCCTGCCTGACTTATTGTTGATTTTCTCCACTGACTGATAAGCCAGGAGGAAAAGACTGTTGTCCAACGTGAGTTTTTGCTGCTTGGACAGAGTTGTCAGAACTTGACTTTTTTTTTTCTAGAAAAACAAAAGGAGCATTTGGGGAGCTAGTGAAAAATAATTAGATAATTCCTAAGGTTTGTGTGGGTATTTGGTGTTTTGTTTGCATATTTGAGTGTCTGCAAGTGTGCTTGGCTCTAATGAATTTTTAATAGGGTGGGAGGTGCCTGGGGTGTTGGGAGAAGAGGAAGATTGAGTTGATTTTGTGTTATTTTGTTTAATAGAGAATTCTCCCTCCCTTTTTTTTTTTTTTTGCCCCTGTCAGCTGGTCTGATGGGTTTCTTCTTAAAATACAATGGATTTAAGCTCTGGAGTTTTAGATTAGGACTGTTCTACTGTGAATAAAGCTCTGGCTCCGATAGTCCAGACTTCGCTTCTTTCTACTCAGGTCTGCGCCCCAAGCATTGTCATTTTCTTATGAATATTGTAAACCGCAGATCTAGCATTTCTCCAAAGAAAAAAATCATTTCTTCAACATTTTGAAAGTTCGTTGACCTGGTTATTTGTGCTTCTTCCCTTTTCTGTCTCAAATCAACGTATCTGGTGTTCACAGCATCATAAAGCACCTTGAAGCAGTTGCCTCTGGGCCTGGCATCTGCTCGTTACTTTGCCTCAGAGGTTAAGCCCATCTAAATTCCTCTTAAGATCCAAGGTGGCATCTTCAGGACAGACCGTTCAGACTGTGGCAGTGCTCATGCTGCAGCGTATGGTCTGGGAGC
The DNA here is from genome assembly GCA_004027205.1 of Ctenodactylus gundi. Lineage (NCBI taxonomy): Eukaryota > Metazoa > Chordata > Mammalia > Rodentia > Ctenodactylidae > Ctenodactylus > Ctenodactylus gundi. Next base: position 124,397 of record PVKB01003648.1, on the reverse strand, counting down.
ATCTGCTGTTGCCAGAGGACCTGCCACATGAACCTTGCTTTGAGCTCACTGAGTCTGCAGTAGGAATCCCGGGGAAGAAAGGATCTGACAGTCTTCAGACTACTTGGTGTGCTATTTGATGGTGGGGAAGTGATAAACTACTTGCCTTTTGAAGCTCAAAATTGAAAAACAATTTAGCTTAAAGTTATAATCGCTCATTAGTCCCTCAGATACTGGTCGGTGGCCAACACTGACGGAATGTTCACGTCTGCACTAGACCAATGGTGTGAGAAGCCAAAAGAGCCAGTGCTGCTGGCAAATGAGAGAGGGGAGCTGCTGCCCTGTCTGTACAGTAGGGGTTGTTGTGTACGGCTGAGTATGCTGATGTGGATTCCAGGGTGTAAAAAGGCAGAAGTCCCCCTTGTGGGTATTAAGGGAGATGGCTGTCTGGATTTTGATTAGAGGTCAGTCTTACTGTTGAAAAGCCTGAGCTATTCATCCAGGCCAAGGACCTTTTCAATGGGTCAGGAAGTGGCTACTTGGATTTCATATCAAGCACCCCGCAAATCTCAAGCAATCAGATGTGAGCATTGCCTTGTTCCAGGCCTCCTGCTGGACCTGGAGACATTCAAAGGCCTAGGGAAGGTCCGTGCTTCTGTGGGACCCACAGTTCAGTAGAGGAGCCATGCACACAGCATCTGGACACCAGCAAGGCTGTATTTTAGGGACTGGAATAAAGCAGGCCACAGGACCTGGGAGAATCTGGCTGTGCTAAAGGGGTCTGCCAGGGCCACTCTGCCAAGGAGGTGGGATTTGACCAGGGTTTGAATGAGGGTGGAGGGATGGGCATGGTCGGTAGGGATGCTTTTCAGGCTTAGAGAAGGGAGGATCTAGCAGAGGCTTGTCTGAGAGTGATGGGGGACTCCCTAGGATGGAAGTGTTAGGGATGTGTTGGCACTGGTGACAAGAAGAAAGACTACATAATGATGGCAAAGGAAGTTGGCTGCTACCGTCCCTCTCTGAGCTATCTGACCCTAACCACTGGCCATTGTTTCTGGGGCAAATCTAGGTTTGGTTAGATCATGCAGATGTTTCTTAGAATATGGCATCAAACCAAGTGTTCCTATTCAGTGGCAGACTTGAGAATCACGATTTTTCGTCTGTGGTTAGAACCAATTCCAATAGACAGTGACTCTAAAATTAAGACAAATCTTCCAGGAAGCGTCCTACAATGTGCTTTTGAGCTAAATGGAGGGGTTGGGGGAGAGAAATGGTCCCGATTTGATCTCCATGACTGGCACAAAAATAATTTACTGGGGCATGAAATAATAATAGATAAAGTTAAAATGAGGCTGGTAATTTGAGGAAAAAAAGAATAATTGGTGAGCAACATACTCAGACAGCTAGAAGCAAGAGCCTTGGAAACCATCAGCATGCCCAAGCCATGCTTTGTGGTGATGCTGTATGTCCCTTCAGAGAGAACCTGCTGCCTGCGGATGCACTCTGGTTAGCGAGGAGGAAGGGAGGCAAGGGAGGTGTGGACCAAACCTGTGAGATCACTGTGCAGCTGTCTCCGGACAGGGTGGCTAACATAAGGACATAAGATCTGGCCAGGCTTTCCTGTTTGCCTGTTAGGAAAAGTAAAGAGAGTGAGCTTTAACATTATGTTACAAAAGATTCTGTGTACACCTATAGTCCCATCACTGTGGGAAGCTGAAATAGGAGGGTGACTAATTGGAGCCCTGCCTGCACAGCTAAGTGACTTAGCAAGACTCTGTCTCAAAATAAAAAAATTGAAAGGGGGCCAGGGGCTGGCTAGGGATAAAGCCTGCTGCAAAGCACCTCAGTGTTCAATCTCCAGTACCACACTCCACACACACACACACACACACACACACACACACACACACACACACACACAGAGAGAGAGAGAGAGAGAGAGAGAGAGAGAGAGAGATTATATAGAAAATGTTGCCTTCTCTTATGACAAGGATCAAGCAAGAATTTAGGTGAGTATTCAGGAAGAATTTATTAAAAGTATTAAATATGGAATGTGATTCCAAGGCAAGTAATTCCATTTGTTGTGGGGCAGGATAATGGCTTCCTTTCTCCTCTAAGACTTTACCTACAGTGGCCTCTATTTTTTTTAAACTTCTTCCCTTAGACATGTTAATATTTGAAATAGTCCTTGCTTGAGTCATTTTTGCCACACCAGGTGGGCTATTCTCAGCTCAAAGTCATCCTCCCCTCAGCCCTAAGAAGGGGTAGAAAGAATGAAGAGTTGTCTCTGAAGATTGGTTTCTCTTCAGTTCTAATTTATTGACTTTCTTTTTATTCATTCCTTCACTCATGCATTCATTCATTCAAGACAGGCTCTTGCTGTGCAGCCCAGGCTGGTCCTGAACTCACTGTGGAGCCCAGGCTGGCCTTGGACTCAAAGCAATCCTCCTGTCTCAGCCTCCTCAGTGCTGGAATGACAGGCATGTGCCACCACACCCAGCTTATGTGGTGCTGGGTAATCGAACTCAGGTACTTAGAACTTGACTTAGTGCTTGCTAGGCAAGTACTTTACCTACTGAGCCATTCCTTCAGCCCCTTGTTTCTTTTAATGCCCTTCCCATTAGTTTCTTCAGCAATGGCTATATTAATAAAATTCACCCATTTAGAAGCCCGTGTGTCCAGAAAGAGCTGCTGCAGGCCTCTCCTAACCTCTTATTCTTCGCAGAACTGGGTTTGCAGGGTGGAAGGTACAGCCTTCCCTCCCAGTGCTTCAGAGAAGCTTAGAAAATAATCAGTGGCAAAGTGCCGCTTGGGAGTTGAGTGCCCCGAGAACTGACAAGGTGGAGAGTTCTAGTCATGCGCAGTGAAGCTTGCCCAGGCTGCACACGGGAGGAAGGTGGGGACAGGCGCAGGCCTCTTGACAGTTTGAGAGGAGAGGAAAGGAGCAGCGCTAGAGTAGCGCACACACAGCAAAGTCCCGCTGCCGGGAGTTGAACTGCAAAGACCCAGAGAGGACAGCGCGCCTACTGGTGGCTGCAGGCCAGGGTGGTGGCCTCTCTTCTGCCAAGGTGCATTTGGGCATTTATGATATATTTGCAAGTCATGCAAAATAGTTAACTTAACTAGCTTTACATTGGTAAAACGTTTAACTAATGCAACTTAATGTCGCAGATGGAACGGTTCTCTGGTGTTGCCTGATCAGGTCAGACCAAATGATTCCGGCCTACAGGCCTGATGTTTCCCGCTCCTGCTGCAGACAATGACATGGGTTCACATGCCAAAAAAGAAACCCGAAAGAACTGGTAGGTAGAAGGTGTAAGATGAGAGCAATGCAGCGTGGTTCTTCAAAAGTGACTCTGGGGTGGGCATAGCTCAGGAGTCAGAGCACCTAGCAAGCGCAAAGCCCTGAGTTTGATTCCCCAGCACCAAATAAGGTGGGAGTGGTGGCACATGCCTGTAATCCCAGCACTCAGAAGGCTGAAGCAGGAGGCCTGCCCTGGGGCTGTGTAGTGAGTTCAGGACCAGGTGGAGTACAGAGCAAGACCTGTCTTGGTGCGGGAAGGTGGCGGGGGGGCGGGGGGGGGGGTTGCGGAGTAACAGTGTATCCCTTTGAACCTGCAAGAGTGGGAAAGGCTGAGGTGGGAATGAGCCTGCAGAGGAATGGCAGGGTGCCCAGCACCCCAGTGCCTGTGGATGAGCAACAACACGCAGCTGTGCGTTTCTGCTGTGCCTAGAAAGGGCCTCAGGAGCAGAGAGCCTCATCCTGCAGGGGAGACAGCAGCTGGACCGATCCAGAAAACAGACCAGACAGCCAGAGGAACTTCGCTCACGCAAGGAGCTGCGCCCCTTCTTGGAGCTGCTGCAGCGCTCTGAACCCTGGAGGGATGCTCTAGCCCTAGGCTGCTTTGAATTGGGTCTCAGCCTCTCTGCAAAGCCTGTACACATTGCAAAGCCTGCAGTCCGGCCAGGGAGGCTGTGCACCCCAACTGGCTGTGTCCCAGAGCCTCTTTGGACCATAGCAGTGGGACAAGCTGCAGAAGCCCTGGATGCTCTCCAGTTCCATTAGTCAGACTTTCCCCAAAGCAGCAGTAGACTTAATTTTCCCAGGGTGCTGCAGTTCCTCCACCTCTCAAAGTTTCACATCTCACATCTGGGCCCAAAGTGCGGGCTGGCCACTTGAGGACATGGCTTCTCCCGGCGAGAATGCAAAGCGCTTTTTCTGTGGGTGCTATTATTTAATATTACATCAATCTCAAGAAGTAGGAACTACTATTAATTCCTTCTTTTCAGATAAGAAAATAGCTGGGTAATGTAACGCCTCGATTCCTAGGCAGATCCCACGCAGGCCACACTGCAAACTGAAGCCACTTCAAAGCTTCTGGCAGACAGTCTGTCTCATTTCATGCTTTCTCACTAACAACTATTCTGTCTGTCTGTCTCTTACACGACAATGAAAAGGGATGGCAGTATTTTCTGAAATGTCCTGTCTCTGTCTCTCCCTCCATCCCATCCCGCACAACCCAATACATATATAGAGATGGTAGTTTCAGCCCTGTAGACTTCCTACCTATATAATCTCATACTTCGGGCCAGGGTGTAATTCAGTAGTTAGGAGTGTCTGCCTAGCAAGCAAAAGGCCCTGTGTTTGATTTCTCAGCATCACATAAAAATTACCTGGGTGTGGTGGCACATGCCTGTAATCCCAACACTCAAGAAAATAAGGCAGGAGGACTGCTATGAGTTCGAGGCCAGCATGGACTACAAAGTGAGTTTAGGAGCAACATGGATTACAGAGTGAGACCTTGTCTCAAAAAAAAAAAGCTCACCTATTGACTGTTCAGCTGATCATATGGCAAATACTCAGGCAGCATTTTGGGGAAATGGGGTAGCTTGGCTGCTAGATACTGCATCACATGAATCAGGAATAGATGTTGGGGGAAAACCAACAGTTTCACTTAGAAGACTTCTCCCATTTCCCATCAGATGGTTTCTGATGGCAGGGGTGATTCTGCAAGTTTAAATCACTGTTTTCTTTTAATTTGATGCACTGGCACCTCTTGTCTTTCTTGTGTAAGAAATTGGACCCAGTCCACATGTTATTTTGGTAGTAAATGGTGGTGAGAATACACTGATGTTCCTAAGCAGCTTGTGATACAGCACGTGGATACCAGAGTTGAGGGGGAAGGCCTCTGCCTGGCTCTCCTGACAGCAGCTGGGTCCTCACTCAGCGCTTTTCCTAGGAGGTCTTCACCTGCTCCACCCCTGTGGGATGGCTGTGTCCATGGATCAAATATAGATTCAAATCCCAGGCCAGGATGAATTCACAATAATCTAAATCTTATAGGCCATTTCTCATCTGAGAGGGAAAAGTTCTCAGGAAAACAGGTAGCGGTGTTCTGGCCAGCAGCAGAATGTTCCCTAGAGACTTCAAGAAGGAACCAAATGCCCACATGATCAAGATGGCTTGTGTGAGTTCCCACAATTAGAAGGCTAGAGATGGAGCCAGCAAATCCCAGGATATGCTCCCACTCTGTGAGGCTGAAGGGGGCTGTCCAGCAGGAAAGCTCCCTTAACTCAGTTCCCAGTCCAGGGTGCTAAGCACAGAGTGGGCTACGCTACTGTGGAGCTCTGCCCCCAAACAGCTCTGTGCCACAGCTCCACACAAGTAATCTGAGGACACAGACTCTGTGATTTCTAAGACCTTTAAGCTTTTAGAAAAATATGACATGCGCAAGTTTCTTCAAACTGTTAACTAAATCAGTTGCTTCCACACAGGTTTCTAGGCAGCGACACTGAAAGCCACCTCCAGCAATAATTTCCAAGCTCTCTATCTAAAATAGCTTGACTGCTCTTATTAAATCTTTCTGGCTTCTAGACAGAATCAAATTCTTCTTTCTTCCAGCACCTCCTTTCTTCACTCTTCTTTTGCTCCACGTGGCCCCATCCCTAAGACTCATAGCCATCTCTTCTAATGACTATCTCTGAAGACTCTGGAAAGATCCACAGATATGTGCATCCTAGGACGAAGATGTGACTACTCTTGGCAGAGACAACAGTTATCGCCATCTCTTCCACTGCTCCACATTTCCAGCCTCCCCTGCATGTACACTGGGGTGGCCATTGGATTGTGAATGGAGATTACACGAATCATTTGGTGTCAGGTAGTTAGAACAGTTATGAGTTCATCACTATGACTTAAAAGAAAATATCAAGATGGTGGAAACGCAAAATGAAAGCTGGCTAGACTGTCGAACCACTGTCAGCAGCAAGGCAATAAAGATATCTGCCTGACTTGTATTAAATGGCCTAAGACCTTCATTCCAAAAGTGCTTTACTTTGTTTTAGAGGAACCAGTGATGTGAAACATAAATAACCTCACAGTGGAATTACAGGCATCTGCAGAAGAAGAGAACGGGCACCAGGAACTTTCTATTACCACTGCAGTTAGGACACATACCACTGAATGCCTCATAGGTCTTGTGCTGCATGAAGAATTTGAAAAAAAAAAAAAGCTCAAAAGAAGGAAATCTAAAAACATTATTACTGAAGGGAAAAAGCCATAGAAAGACACAAAACAAAGGGACTAGTTTTCAAAAATAGTTTTGAGGGACTGGGGACATTGCTCAAGAAGTTAAAGCTCTTGCCTAGCAAGCTCAAGGTCTCGAGTTTGATTCCCCAGCACCACAGAAGTAGGGTATGGTGGCACACATCTGTAAAGCTTGCACTCAGGAGGCTGAAGCAGGAGTATTGCTGGGAGTTCAGGGCCATCCTGAACTACATAGTGAGTTCAGGACTTGCCTGGGCTACAGAATGAGACTCTGTCTCCAAAAACAAAACAACAACAACAACAACAAAAAAAGAAGAAGTCTTGAAAAACACAGTCACCTAGTGCCACAAACACAAATCCCTTTCCTGCCCTATCTTATTGTATCAATTTCCTATTAAAATACATAGTTGCCTCCTTCTAAAATTTTACAAGAAGCCTCAAAACATGGTAATTTAGGTCCATGTAATAATCTATCAGAAAATAGTTCTGGGAATTTTTTGAGACAATATAACTTACAATACTATGTGTATTCAGAACAAATGCCTTTGGGAAGACCTTTCCTCTTGCCACGGCCTGTCGAGTGTCATGGAAGGTGTCAAGATCAGTCAGGTGGCAGCTTTCACTACAGACAGATAAGGCTCAGGAAGAGGCACAATACTGCTTCACACCCTCACTCTTAAGTCCACCTTATGAAAGATGTCCCCACTCCATGATTTCTAAGAACAACACCTGGAAAAGGGTCATCTCAGCCCAGAGTTTCCTAAGGACATCATTCTTCCCCCAGATGCTCAGGAACTTGCCAGTGGGAAGAATCTTCTGTATCTATGCTACTCACACTGCCACTGCTCCCTCCAACTGACTCAGAGTAGGCTTCCAAAGGCTTATGGCATATCTGGAACCCAGAGCCCATGGGATGAATAATCCCAAAACAGTCCCTTTGGGTCTGGCAGTACACACCAACCAAGTCCAGACCAGTTTATTATTTTAACCAAAAGGCAAACAGATGATGGAGACACAGAACGACAATGTGACAACTAGAAGCTCTGCCCAGCTGTCTACGACGAAGCCAATGGAGACAACTGCAGCAACATTAAATAAATGAGGCCACGCTTTATCTACTTGGAATTTCCATTGTCTTAAAAAAGGTAAGTATATATATTTTTACATTGCAGTATATAAATCTAGACTTTACATATACAGTTTACATACACAGGGTGAGCACATGGGCACAACACATATGACTTTGTAGCCATACTTTAAACCAGACCAATAGTTCTACATTTTCTTTTGGACCTTCACACTATGTCAGCCTGAGGGTACATTCTTTCAGTCTCCGCTATGGCTGTGATCCTGCCCATCTCTCTATGCAGAGAAGCACAAGTCAAATACGGCTCACAACAGAAGAAAGTGCTTTTTCCCTAGATGAAACCCAGTCGCAGTCTTCATAATGCACAGTCTGATCTCTTAAAACTAAAAGACCAACGAAACTGCAAGACTTCCTGGTTCATTCTTTGGTCCATTGCCACAGATCTCTAAAACTTTTCCTGGAGTTTCTTGCAGAGTTCGTATGGCTATTTACAAGATGTAAATCCCAAACAAACCTTGGGAGCTGTATTACAAGATTTAAAAAAAAAAAAAAAAAGGTCCATGTTACAATGTGCACTTCATATTCTGGGTTTGTTCTCTTTATTTTTGGAATAAAAATTGATATTTTGTGATTTTAAAAAACACAATCTGAAAGTGCTTCTTATACATATCAACTTCTTACATATGGCTTTTTAGTTCAAATCCCAACATAGCTCAAATTTGGAAGGGAGAGTGTGATGGTGTTACTAGAGACAAAAATGTCACTGAGCAGTGACACTGACAGCAAGTGTGGGAACTTGAAAAAAGAATGTTATTGGTTCCGTCTGGAAGAAGGGACCTCTCTGAGAAAGGGTCGAGATAACACATGCATCCTGCTTCTTTTCCCATTAGTGAGCACAGGAACACAACAAAAGTTCATAAGGAAAGTAGTTGCTGTTATCAGCAGGGAACATCTTTTGGGGGGCTAAAAACAGGCGGTCACTGTTCAGAAATCTTTCATGGTGTCAAATGGTTAAATGGAGTCAACTTCAGTAGAAATTTCTACACCTGAGGAACAAATTGCACGTAACAGAGAGGTACTAGGATCCAGATGGTAAAAGACTCTACACATAGTTTTACATGCAAAAGGTAATCAGAAAGGCAATGAAGTGATGGCATTCCAAGATGGGACAGAGTTCAAATGAGTCACCATTCTTTTGTGTTTTCTGGATGAACATAACTATTTGTGCCATAATAATTATGAGATGTTCCTTAAGAGAGAAAACAGAACATAACGCGGTTGCCAGAAATCAAACAGGCTTGTGTTGACTGCAGAAGTGTTGTGAAGATCAGTAGGTGAAGGAGCCCCCAGAGCTCCTCCTGGTCCTCCCTGGGAGCAGAAGGCGGCGGGCACAGAGGGTGGAGGCCACTGACTCATCCAAACCTTCTCAACATGGCTTTTCATTCAGCCTGTGGCAGTTCCAGCCTCTTGCTTTATCTGGTGGCACTTGATTAAGAAAGTAATACTCTCCCTTGACAAAAATAAAGCTTGGGCTTCTTGTAATACTGGCACAAAGGACACTCTGAGTCTTAGAATTGACTTTACTTACTTGTAAGTTCTAAGACTAGGTTCTTAGTTCCTTCTAGTTCCCTGTAAAAAGTGACCTCAACTTCCCAGGCCATTGTGCAAATTTGTTTTTCCATAGTTCTGAATATCTCATAAAGTCCCTCTTATATATCATTCACACATATATATGTGTATATATGTATATATATACATATATATACATATATATGTATATATATACATATATACACATATATATGTATATATATACATATATATATGAATACACACACACGTACTCAATATGTGTGCATATATATTCCTTAAATGTGGATGACTCTGTATTTCAGTCTCAAGGAGGACAAAGAGGAACAGTGAATCATTCATCCTTTTTGTATCAAATTCATTTCCAACTTCTCCACATAGTGCTTTACACACCACAGGCACTCAATAAATAGATAGCTGCTGACTTCACCAACGGCCCTCTGACACCAGGTGGTGGTAGCACTCACAAGGTCCATTCTCAGCCCGGCTCTGCTTGCACAGCCAAGGATGCTAGTGACCCTGCTCAGAGGGTAATCTTGCTATGTCTGTTACTCCAGCAGCCCCGCTTAGCTGTCCTGGGCAATGTCAAGCTGGTCCGGCTACGTAGCTTCACTGGTTCTTCCACGGAGTTCTTTTTGCGTAAAATGAAGTCAAAATTCACTTGGCTATTCATGGCATAAAAGACATTTGCAGAGTCTGGGATCACGAGTTCTAAAAACAAAAAAGAAAGAGAAGGCTGCCAGCTTGTACTGGGCAGCCCACCTCTGACAGGGTTAAGTATAAACCTTACCTAGACACCAGGCTGGGAAGAGGGGCTTTCAGTCCTAGAGTATGGCTTGAACAGTATCCACTCAATCCCCCCACAAGAAATGTACAAATAATGTTTCAGAAATTCCCATAATGCACTTAGCATTTAAGTACAAAAATATTAAGGCAAGAAGAAACTGTAGTGAAAAAGAGAGGCCAAGAACAGTTAAGGGGCACTACCCCCCAGGAGCATAGTTAGTAAGTTGCAAGGCTGACACTAGAACTGGGTTTCCTTCCCCCTGCACCCCATTTTTTACCTGATTATGCATATTTCTTGAAGACCAAAGGAACCCAATGACATGGGAAGAACAGAAAATCTGTTGTACTCTCCAGAAGTTATTACTTGCAATACTGAAAATTTTTGGAAGTACTCCCAAGACAAAACCATCATTTATTTGGAATCACTGCTTTGTTTAGAGTTTATGGCTTGAGAGTAAATGGCACACTTGTTAGAGAGTGAACCTGTTAACAATTAAACTATTCTCAACTTCAATGGTTCCCAACTATTTGTAACTTCTGAACATGGTCCTGCTCACATATTTTTGGGTCAGCAGTAAAGTTCTTCCCATTTAGGTACCACTGAGTATTTCCCCAGATCACTTTCAGGGACATAGTTTCCTGTTATGATCAGATTGGCTCTGCACTATATGATGAGCCAAAGGGATACAACCTCCATCTAAGTGCCTACGTGATGGCCTGGTGAGGGCAAGCAGCTAGGACAGCCCACACAGCTGGTGGTTGAAGCTGCACCTCAGGGCTCATGCATCTTCAGATCCCAAAATAGTCAAGAAGAAATGTCAGAAACAAACAAACAAGAAATGAAGGTTAAAACAAGAAATGAACATGAAACTGAAGCATCTCAAGAGGCTTAACTATACAAGTGAGGCCATGGCATGGCTTCTCACCCTTGCATGATTAAACACCACAACTAGGTTCCAACAGAAAAATGATGACCCTCTTCTGCCTTTCACAACTGGAGAGCAATATGGACATGTTGCTGGCACCTACTATAAGAAGAAACAAACGCCCACCTTTGTCCCCCGAGATGACCTGCACCAGCTCATACTCCTCAGCAGGGTCCGAGTCCAGGTTGTGCTTCAGCATTGCTCTCTGGATCACTGCAGGGGTTTTGTCTTGGCTTGTCAGCTACAAAGACAGATACATCTGCATTTAGCATTATGTTTCCTGGGCTAGTTTCTCCAACGCTCTCCTCTGCTATCTTGTGTTATGTATGCCTCTCTGGAAAGAGAGAACAGTGGTGCAAGAACAGGACCAAGAGCCAGGACTCCCAAGTCCTAACCCTGGTTCCACACTTTGCCCAAAAGATGATTTTTCAGAAAATCCGCTGATCTCTCAGAAATACAATGTCATCCCTTGTTACAATAGATGTATTGTCTGTCACCCCACCTCTCCCACCAGTTGAGGTTCCAAAGAGAAAATTTATGTAAGAGGATTGTGAAAAATCAAAACATCATCAGTTCTGAGTCAAGATGATCTTCATGCATTGAGCTGCTATGACACCAGTTACAACTAGTGGGACAGAATGTCCATTTTGAAAAGCACAAGTACCGCTAAGATCAGTAAGACCACGGCACAGAAGGACATGCACCCAAATGTTCACTGTAGTTGTACCTACTGGTAATAGGACAAAACTAGAATCAATCTGTATCTCCTTCAACAGGAGCATGAAGAACACGTGAAGAAATGGCATTGCATTCACCATATTATAGGATATTACTGAAAACCCGAAAGAATCTTAGTGGAATGTTTAACTATATGGAGGAATCTCAAAAACTTCAAGTCAAACAAAAGAAACCAGATATTACGGTGTATATGCTACTGGAAATAATCCTTCAAAAACAGAAGAAACTGATCAGTAGCATCTTACAATTAATCTCTAGGTTAAGAGGGACTGATTGGAGGGGGAAGAGGGGATTTGAGGAGACAGAAGTGTTCTTTATCTGGATTTGGGATGGTGGTTATAGCAATGTATATAGTTACTAGACTAAAACACTGAACTCTTGGCTTCCAGTAAAGATGGCGACTGAGTAACAGCACTGCACAATGTCTCCTCATCAACTCACTTAAAAAGTCAAGAAGATAGTTAGAAAAAGAGTGGTTGGTGTAGCTAGGAAAGAGAGGAGCATCCCCCAAAACTGAAAGACGACCAGCGGGAGGCCAGAAACTCCCAAGGATCATTGGAACCAAAGGGGGGGAAAATCCCCACGGTTAAGGAAATGGCCACAGCCGGCTCCAAATGGCAGGCAGTGCGGACGGAGGAAAGCGCCTGGGGACCTGAACATTGGACGGAGCGGAGCTGGGAGAGGACGGAGCTGGGAGAGGACAGAGTACACAACTGGAGAGGAGGCTGCAGGCGAGTCTGAAATCCTGAAGTCACATCGGATGAGGAGGAAAACAGCCGACTCGGTGCAGCCCCAAGCTGCCGGCATCCACAGATCACAAACAAGGTCTGGAGGCCAGAACCTCAGCCCGAGGTAAGCACGGACCCAGATAAGTAGGAATTACTGGCAGCGGGCGACCCCAGCCTCAGAAGCACTAACCTGCGGGTGTGTGTACTACAAACACAGCGAGGGCTCCCCCCTAGAAAAGGCCCCAGGATGCCAGATCAGAAATAGGGCTCAACAGCCGTCACAGGCAGTGACGTCAGCAGGAGCCATTTTCTCTCCTGTGCATCAGAGACAGTCAGAGGTAGCAGAACCATGGGGAAACCTGGTAACAAATCTTATACAAAAAGATCTGACTCCCCAGGGGATGGTACAAGGGGTGCCAAAATTGCAGAACACAAAAAACAGATGGGCACGAGTGATGGTGACTTCTGGGCCCAGATAGCCAGTGAAATAAAGCAGGAACTAAAGCAGGAATTATTAAAGCAGGAAGCAAACCAGGAAGCAAACCAGGAAATAAAACAGACAGAGCAACAGCTACAACAACACTTAGCTAAGCAAAAAGCAAGTCTTGAAAAGAAATTAGAGGAGACCAAAGAAGAAATGGAGAAGCGTGGTTACAAATCTCCTACAAAAAGACCCGAAACCCCAGGAGATGATATCAGGGTAAATAAAGATGAATATGGCAAAAATGATGGCAACTTCTGGGCCCAGAAATTCAATGAATTAAAGCAGGAATTAAAGCAAGAAATAAAACAGACAGCACAAGAGCTACACCAATATGTAGATAAGCAAAAAGCAAGCCTTGAAAAGCAGCTAGAGGAGACCAGAGAAGACATATACCAGAAGATAATGAAGACAAAAGAAAAAAATAGAGAAGAACACAGCAGAGATATAGAAAAATTAAGTGCAGATATTCAGGAAATGAAAAACACGCAGGTAATAATAAGCAACCACTTTAAACAACTTCAGAATAGAATGTCAGACCTAGAAAATAAAGTGCCTAAGCTGCAACATACAGGCCATGAAGAACACAAAGTAAATAAAGAAAGCGAATCATTGCAACGACTGATAAGACGATTCAAGGAGAAACAACCTCAGAATTATGGGAATCGAGGACAAGACTGAGGACAAAACAAAATGTTTAAAGGACATGTTTAATGAAATAATGGAAGAAAATTTCCCAAATTTAAGAAAAGAAATGAACATGGAACTATTGCAGGCATATAGAACACCAAACAACTTTGATCAGAAGAGATCCTCATCACGACATATCATAATTAAAATTCTAGAAACCCAACACAAAGAGAAAATACTAAAAGCGGTAAGAGAAAAACAGAAGGTGACCTACAAAGATAAGCCCATTAGGATAACGGCAGATTTTTCAATCCAAACTCTAAAAGCTAGGAGATCTTGGAGCAGTGTCATCCAAGCACTAAAAGAACATAAATGCCAACCAAGACTGATATATCCAGCAAAATTATCTTTTAATTTAAAAGGAGAACTTAAAACTTTCCGTGACAGAGACAGCTTAAAGGAATTTGCAGCCACTGAACCAAGTATTTGCAGAAAATACTTAAAGGAAACCTGGAAAGTGAAAGGGAGACCAGCGACACCAATGACCCCAGAGAAGAAGCGACAACAGCTAGAGGAGAAGGAGCTGAGAAAACAGTATGTTGTTAATTAGTGAAATATGAGGAAATAAGATATGAAAGTTAAGGAATTCTGAAATAACTAAATTTGCCTTCATGTCTGTCACTTTAAGTATATTTATGTGGTATAGATTTGACTTCATTTAATGTAGCAATGTGATATAGTTTTAACTTGGTATTGTTGTAGCAATTCGCATATCAGGTCACTAAGGAAAGTTTATCCTAAGGAAACTGACTGATGTAAAGATAACCTTGTGAATGTACAAATATGCACCTTCCAGTATTCAGCTAAGGCAATTGAATTTTATGTATCTATTTATTTTTTCTCTTTCCCAAATTAACTAGTCTTTTGAACTACATGCTTATAGTTATTTTCTAATGGGAACTGGTGGGTAAGGCCAGGTGTAAAAATAACAACAAAGATATAGGAAAATATGGAAAAAACTTTTGGTGAATAGCCCAATAAAGGGATTGGTTGGATTCAGAGAAGAGATATCAAGATCTAACTACTGTGAACCCATTAGAGGAATAGGAAGCTGAGGTAGAGTGGTGACTTAAGTGAAATGACTTAGGTGTGGAAGATTAATATGTTAAGCACTGTATGGTTTCTCGGACTTGGAAAACCCAGAACACAGACATTCTTTGGAACTATACAAAGTGATAGCCGGAGCCAAGGGAAGGGACAGGGAGGGTGTCGGAGGGTAGAAAATGGGAAGGGATTGTAAAGTCGATGTGCTACGTAGATGTACGAAACACCCAAATTCATTGTAAATACTATGTATTACATCTGTATATTAATAAAAATATTGGGGAAAAAATGTAAAACTACATTACCTGAATACCATTAAAGACAATGAATGCTCAGGACATACTGACTGGGAAGTATGCTTAGTGATACCTGATGTCACAAGACTTCGGTTTTGGTAAAACCAAACTGCAAAAGTACCTTTAGTTGGCAAATAAATAGTGAATACATTGCTCCCTTCAAAAAAAACCTGAACTCTTAAGATCTTTGCATGTTTTGGGGGGTTGGAAGGATGACAGAGTGGTTAAAGCTCCTGCCTAGCACACACAAGGCCCTGGGTTCAATTCCCCAGCACCACATAAGCTAAGCATGTTGGTACACTCCTGTAATCCCAGCACTTGGGAGGCAGAGACATGAGGATTGCCAAGGGTCCAAGCTAGCCTGGGGTCCATAGTGAGATCAGGACCAGCCTGGGCTACAAAGTGAGACCCTAGCTCAAAAAAAAAAAAAAAAAAAAAAAAAAAAATCAAGTCTTAGAAAAGATCCTCCCTTATCCCCAAGTCTGATTTTTCATTTCATTTCTGCCCACCAGCCAGCTATTGGTAAGGGCCAACATAGCAACACGCAAAGGGGGCTGGTCTGTGTACCATACCTTGAATGATTTATTCAAATGAGAAAAAAGGGAGATAAAAACTCAGATCATTTTTACTTAGAAATAAAAAGGTGTCTTTAGCTGTGCGGTGGCACTTGTCTATAATCTCAGCACTCTGAGGAGCTGATGCAGGAGGACAACAAGTTCAAGCTCCACCTGGGCAACTTAGAATCTCTGTGAGACTCTGTCTTCCAAAAAAAAAAAAAAAAGGCTAGAGACATACCTCAGTAGAGGACTGGAGAAAGACACACACACACACACACACACACACACACACACACGCTCGCACACGCATGCAGTCTAATTTCTGCCCAGAAACAGTCATTATGGACCCAAGAGTGACAGAGCCTGCTTCCTTATGATCCAGGCAGCAGCTGGTGTTTATAATTAAATAAACAACATGCACTACAATGGAATCTTTGTAAGCAACAAAGACCCTGTTCATTTATCTATTACCAAAACATCTGGTATAACCATTTACAAGGGAAAAATAGTGCACACAAAATTCTAAAGGAAGAGTATTTTTTCTTTGATAGCTTAAAAGACCTTCTTCCCACATGGGGTGAAGATGGAGTAGCAGCTAAAGCCAAAGAAGAAGCACTACGTGGGGGATGAGTTCTAGGCTGAGCTGTTCAACTAGTTAAGCAGAAATCCAGGCTGCAAAACAAGCACAGGGACCAAGGGTTTTCTTCCTTTGTACCATAAAGGCTATAGAGGGAGTGGATGGTGATAGCGTGCACGGCTCACTAATGCATCCTCTGGCCGGTGTCCTGCCCAGCACTGCCCAGCAGATGTGCTGTGAGCCACATGCCTAGTTCTAAATATCTATCGGCCAGATTGAAAAAGTTTTTTTAAAAAGCAAAATTTATTTTAGTAATATGCTTTATTTAACATATCTAAATTATTATTGTCTAAATAAAATCAATATAAAACTTACTATTGAGATTTTGCTTTTTGTGCCAAGTCTTTAAAATCTAGTACATATTTTACATACAAATTATCTCAACTTGAGCTATTCCCATGTCAGATGCACAGTTGCCACACATAGACACTGGCTACTGTACTGAATGGCATCATAACGAATGATGTTTCAGTGTCGCCTTCATGCATTCTCCTGTGGCCATAAATATGGCGTTTTCCACTCAAGGCATCCTGGGACCCTGACTCTGTGATTGGCATAATGGAGAGAAAAAGAGACGGGAATGGTATGGCAGTAGAAGACACTTACCCCTGGCCACTGATTAGTTGAGAATTTAAGTGTTATTTCTCTTAGTTTCTATAAAAGAACCTGGACTAGGGAACATCAGCAGTTCTTCCAGAATAAGTGTCCTAGACCAGCAGCTTTCAATGGGTAATCTATGGCCTCTGCAGACCCTAAGATCACTGAGGGCCCCATGAAACCAAAACAGTTTTCCTATTAGTACTTAGAGGTTTTCTGTCTCTCTATTCATATTGACATCTGCGTAGTTACTGCAAAGCAGTGGTGGAGGAAATTGCTGCTGTGCTAGCATCACTGCATCACTGTATGCTTCTACATCCTGGACCCAAAGAAAACAAAACAAAAAGCTAAACAAAGCCAATTTCAGTTTAAAGATATCCTTGATAAAGCAGTAAAAATCTACTAATTTTATTAAATCTTGACCCATGAAGAAGCATAAGTACAATTTATCTGAAAAGACATTAAAATACTCCTCCCTTTTCCAGTGCTATACCCGTGTACATCTAAATTTCCATCATATACTACAACTAAAGCGAAGTATCTCAGTAAACATTCTAAAGATTTGCAAAAATGTAAACCAATGCTACTCTTCTTACTCAATAGTTTTAGAAAAAAATTGATGTTTTTCATTAAAAATATAATTTACATTAACATGCAATGTGTTCTTTTAAATATTTTAATTATAATAAAGACTTTTTAAAGTTTACCAGTACTAGAATTTAACATGAAAAATATCAAGAGTCACAGAGTACAAAGCTTTTGAAACGCTTGCTATTTTTGGGGGGTAGGTACCGGGACCAAAAAGCTTGAGATCTACTACCCTATGCTAAACCTGGATTGAATTATTTCCATTCTCTGGTGAGGTGTAATAAGTTTCACAGAGAATTTCTGAGGAACAAAGTTTCTCTTCAGAAGGCCTAATCAGACAGTGAGACAGCTAGAGCAGCTTATCTCTCCACAATGAGCTTTGGAAGCAGATGGCAGAGTCTTACGAAGGTGAGGGGGACATCTTTGCGCAATATAAAGAACTGCAGGTAGAAGGTGTTTTTCTCCCAAAGGTGGCCCCTGTACTTAGGAAGATGGAAGCTGAAGGATCACCTGTTAACTACCCTCCCAACACACAGTGCACACAGTTCCACATTCCTACCTCACAGAAAGGATTTGTGGGAGATCACAGTTCTCCCCAGTCAGAGCCAAGCACAGCATGTCCCACTCTTTTGGGGTGCAAACCCATGCTGTAATCCCGAGACAGTGTGGAGTTACATACGTGCAACTTTCACGCATCTGGTTGGCATACTGAGCAGAGCACACTGAAAACACAGGACTGACAGTGCTGACCTTGGCCTGGCCATGCTTCTCCTACTGTCTGGTCTCCTTCCACAACTCCCCCTGGACCTCTTGACCTGTGCCTCATCCTACACTCACTGCCACTTGACCATGACCAGTGGGTGACTCCAGTACCCATCCACGTTTCTGTCTATTAGGCAATGCTATCTGAACATTCTATTGGTGTCTCTGATTTAAATGACCCCAAACCTCCTCCTCCAGTAGTTCATATCTAACCTGACAAACTCACTAACCACTCAACCACCTGGACAGCCTTCCCTACTCCAACCTCCTCATCCCCTACAACAATAATCAGAAGGTTGACAGCTAAGCAAATGAATTACACAATAGTAGTTCAACAAAGTTCTCCATACAGTCTCCAGTCCACCACACATTCATGCCCTTATATTTTCCCACCTTGAAAGTGACAGCAGCTTTTTAACCTGTATCTCACCTCAGTCTAGCCTGTTTCTGCAGTACAAATCTCCACAATGCCACTTACTTTTCTAACGAACAAATCTGATTGCTAATTGAAAACCTTCAACAAGACTCTATGGCCTGTAGGATTAACACAAACTCCTTTGTGTGGGCCATACGACAATTTCTATCTACTCTGGCCACTATTGGATCATTCAGTGCATTTTGAACAATGCCTTAGCATCTGCTCTTAAGTTTCTCAAAGATAGAAGTATACTCTGTTCCCAAAGATAGAATTAGCTCCACACTCCCAGAGCTGGTTGAATGACGAGTGGAAGCAAACGTCCAGTAACAATCTTGTTGTCTGAATGACCGTTTCAGCACACTTTTTCTTTGGAATGTTAGAAGACAGGGCCTCCATACCGCTAGTGCCAGGTCAGACCTCAGCACGCAAGTGCTCACTGTGCCCACAGAGAGGCAAATGACAAAGAAGAGGAAAGTCATGTGTGCGGCTGTGGTGCAAGGGACAGTTACATTTCAAACACACGATAAATTCTATAAATTAATGGAATCTGTTCTTGTAGTAAATATGCCAGGGCTTACACAGCTAAGGTTATCACCATGACAGAATCTTTATGTACTTGAAAAAGACATTCACTAGTAAAAACATTTTTGAAAACACAGGATTTACAAGAAACTCAAGAGTTTCACTTATTTACAAATTATTTCCAGCTTGATTATCTACTCTAGCAACCTGGTTTAATTCAAATGACTACATGACAAAAATATGCCACCAGGAAGTATACTTCTAAGAATGCATGGCAACTCAATTGCAAATCCAGACTTGGAAAGGTTTCCAAGAAGGTGTGGGGCAGTGGACTCTTTTCAGAGGATGAATTTAGAGTCATCCAAACTGAGTTTGTAGAAGAGTGACACTGACCTGGAAGAATAAGTTTTGGCAATGTTTAAGATGTAAAATGACATCATACACTCCCTGCTGGAATGCATGCATTTATATGAACATACCACTGATCCACACCCAGGGAGATTTCGGCACTGGTAATACTCATCTGGTGTGCATCTATGGATCGTAATGATGACATCGCTCGGGGTTAGGGGGATCTGTGTACGTGGCAGACACACACAGAGACACGGCCACCATGGATGCTGCGTGCAGCGTCAGGCGCGCCTTACCACAATGCTCTTATACATGTTGCCATTGTTGTCTTCTATGCTGATGCGGATGATGCAGGTGTCCTCGTTCTGTTGGTTGTAAACAGGCGGCAGCACTGTGGAGGTAATGGACGTCACGGAGATGGAGCGCTTGTGGATTTTCGGGTTGTTGCAGGATGGAGGGGAAGAGAGCATGCTGGGTAAGGTCGACATCCCTGAGGAATTTGTGTCCATGGAATGGATAGAGGAACACGACGAAGAGGACTCAGAGAGCTGCAGGAGGAAACAAATCCCAGAGGGAAATACAGAACTATTAGCACGAGGCCAACATTTTTCAAAGCAGGTGAGACCAATAAGCGATGGTGATTCCCTCTACAATAGCCCACACGCCTCTTGCCCGTGGTGTGAACGCTCCTCTCCAGGGCACATGCTTTTTAGTGACTCATTATACCCACTTACAGGGAGGTTCTTCCTCCCGCTTCGGCTGTTCTAATGCATGTCAACCAGCAGGTGGCAGCAGTGCCACAACCTAGGCAGCCAGGCTCCTGCAGGAAGGAGGCTCACCCAGCTGGAGCAGAGTCTCCGCCCGGGGTTTATTCAGCGTCACTGCCTCGGGCCCCCACAGTTCTCAGCACGACCATGGACATTATTCTGTTCTGACTCCTCGGTCAGACATTTCAGTAGGAAACAAATGTCTACCTTTTAGAAGCTCCTAAGATAAGGACCACAGACAGAACAACTCTGTAAGAAATGCTAGTGCTAGGAAAAGTCCTTGGAAATCACCAGGCCCTATTCCTTTTTCTCTTTTTTTCTTTTCTTTTCTTTCTTCCTTTGTGTGTGTGTGAGTGTGTGTGTGTTGGAGGGCAGATAGCGGTTAACTGGGGACTAAACCCAAGGCTTTCTCTTTTGAGAGAATTTCTTGCTAAACCTCTAAGCTACCTAAGTTGGGTTTGAATTTGTAATCCTCCTGTCTCAGTCTCCCAGATTACAGAACTGAGCCATTATATCCAGCCCCCCTACTCCTCTTCTAATTTGTAGGGACCTGAGGCCCAGAGCGAGCACTAAAGCTCCAGGAATACCCAGCTTGTTGACAAGTACTATCAGGATGAGCAACTCTGTCCTCTGACTCTTGCCACGTTCCCAGAGCACGAACAAAACTCAGGCTCAGTCAGCTATATGACAGATTAACTTAATACAACCATTACCATTTGATTAACCATCACCTTGGTAACATAGTAGCATGAAATTGATAATGAGTTTTCATATTTTATCTCATTTAGATTTTACAACTGTGAACAAAAAGGAGAGCATTATAAAGATGAGGAGGGTAAGTCAGAGAGACCAAGTGACTTGCCCAGGAGAACACAGCCTTTGAGTGGTGCTGCCCTATTCTATCATTGCTCACTCCACACATGTGGGAGGAAGTGCTACAGTTCGTGTGTTTTTCTGATCAACCACGTATTGACCATACATGCAATGTCAATTACTAAAGAAAGAGGATGCCTAAAACTCTTTAGGTGGGTTCCCCCTTAAAAAATCATTAAATTGAATCACTTTAAATTATTATCCCTATGGAGAAAATTATCATCTCATGGAATGAGTTAAGTTAAATTATACCATATTAATCCTATAACATATTCTGGAAGTCATTTAAAAAGTAAACAACACTAATTTATTTCATACTGGTCTTTCTTCCCATGGAAACTGAGTACAGAAGTTCAGCTTTCTGGTCATTTGGCTTCTAAGTCATGTCTACTTCATCTCATTTCCTGGGGATTGTTTTTTCTGATGGAATAACTTACCTTAAATTCTAAAGCATGGTTTGCTTAATTAAAGCCAGGGAACTGATAGAACAATTTGGATATTTAGAGGTAACTGTGCCTCTACCATAATATGGTTATTTTTGTGCGTGAAAAAAAATTTTAATCTTCGCAAACAAATTGATTTAGCAGTGCAATCTGAGAGCAGATGGTGGATAATTTTAATAGCATAACTTTGCTTGTAGGTGTATTAGCCAAGAAAGTTCATTTTATAAATACTGGCTCATTGTTTACGTTCATTTATCTTTATATAAAAGCTTTCTTTTGGTAGATTCCCATGATTTCCACATTTATAATTAAGACAACGCCTTGAGGATGCTTGGGTATTGTAGATATAAGCAAACTACCTGATGAGCCCCCACAGACTATCTGATGAACCTGGAATTTAAGTAGTGAGGAAAAAGTATGAGCCTGTGTTTTCAGAAATCATGATTAGGAGAATGAAGAAAAGGAAGGGAGTTATACATTACTTTAAGACAGCGACATCCCTGGGGAAGAAAGGTGACAGTCTGACACAGAAAGGAACTGTGGACAGCACCTAGGCCCAGCCACATACAGAGCAGAAGGCCTGAAGGCCTTTGTGTGTAGCATGCTAGGGTTTTTGCATGAATCAAACATTCATCTTCAAATCTGTAGAAATGCATGACACTGAGATAGGTTAATCCAAAGAATAAGAGTCCAGGGCTTGTGCAGAAAATTAATAGTCTACATGGTAAAGGATGAAGCAAGAGAGAAGGAGAGAGAGAGAGGGATGTACAAGGGACAGACATGGGGTATTTGCATAGCTTAAATGGCATGATCTGGGCTTATGTGCACTTCCTCTCTACTACCAGGTGTGAAAATGTGATTCCATTTCCTTTCCATCTCCTTGTGAGGAGTTGAGAAATCCCTCAAAGATGTGGGCAATACTCAGTGGCCACTTTCATACTATCCATCATCAGATATGTGGCCTATAAAACATAAGAACCTGTCAAAAAAACTCCATTCTAGATTTTGACAGAGCCAATGCTACACATCAAACCATGGAGGATTCCCATGTTACATTCCCAAACTTACATTCTCAGTTTAGAAAACAAGTCCTTTGGGAGGATGGCAAGTCTACAGGAATTTGCAGAATTTCTCCTTTGGCATCTGGAGCATGAAGGATGGCTTCCCAGAAGAAAGGTAGACATTCACTGGGACAGACTGTGAGCCCTAACCGGCGCCTCTATGGATTGGCCACCACGTGACAGTCATTTAAGGTTTCCCAGATTGTCATTATTGCTGATAATGCCATATAAAGCAACATATAAGTCTCCTGGCAGAGCAGAAGATACAAAATTATAGACCTGTTACCAATATTCTATCTCACTGGCTGAGGCACAAGCAGAGAAGCCAGAAGTTAGTACAGAGCAAGTTGGTGGTTAAAAAATCTTTTCCAGACAACACAAGTTCTAGTCAGAGCAAAGACGACCTCTCTGATCTAAGTTCCTTGGCCAGTAGATTTAAGCAGATGTACATGCAAAATTAAGAATCATATTTTATTTTTATTTAACTATGCACCCATAAAAAATGAAAACCCTCTGACAATTCTTTTATCACTTCTCATCACTTCCCATTTGCTTCAGCCATGGTAGATTGCATCATCACCAATTCCTCACTTCACCCGCCATCTATGCCCTTTGTCCTGTGATTTACTGCCCAGATCCTCCCGCTAAAAAACGGAGCATATTTCCCTGCTTTGCTTATTTATGTGGGATTCTGTCACATGATTGCTTTAGCCAATGGACCTTGTAGATAAGAACTAAGTAAAAGCTTGCTGTGTGCTTGCAGGTTTGGGTTTGCCCTCTACCTCACCTTTTAGCCTTGGGTAGCCCATTACTCCAAAAACAGGCAGGTAGAGCAGATCTGGACCAGAACTGGCACAAGGCTAAGCCTGACTCAATCAGCCAACCCCTTAGGTGCATGAGAAGGAATAAATTGGTTGTTGCTGTAAGTCATTCAGACTTGGAATAGTTTGCTGTACAATAATTATAATGGCAAAAGTATAGTTACGACACGGTCTGGCAGCAAAAAGTTGACATATTCTGACTTCGACTTTTTCATTCCTTCTCTGACTTTGACTTTTCCTACACAATCCTGCTTCTTCTGAATAAAACAGAGCTTATGTTATTGGTCAGTCCTTTTGTGCCTTCCCATGTGAGTATAAAATAATATTGCAAAGGCTAAATGAAAAACCAGCCTGCTTACTGCTTTACAAAGAAGTTGTGTAAAGAATGGGTCCCTAGACTGAATGCTGCTTTTGACGTCTCTAAAAATCTTGACTTTTAAAACTTGTCATGATGACCTTGAAGAAGACATTCCTGTGTGGCAAATACCACGTCAGAGCCTGTACTAGGAATTATGAAAAGGGATAAGTATGTACCTTTTTTTGAGGCTCATCGGGTGTGTCCATGGGAGTGATGGAGCCCTCCTCGGCCTCTGAGTGGTTTGACTCGCAAGATGACACACTGACAGAGTCCATGCTTTCCCCGGAGCTCCCACTGGCTGTGGACTTGGGCTGTTCTTTGGTGGGAGTGCTGCTGGTGATTATGTCAGACCCCAGAAACAGCCTGCAGAAGACCAAATGGCAAGCACTTAGGCTGACATGATTAAGCAAATATTTTGTGTTGAGTAAGCCTTGATGCTTTCTCAATTTTGCATGCCTTAACATTAGTATTTTAGTTTCTATAAAATTTCCAACAAAAAGTAGTAAAGGTTATTTCCAACTTCAAAGAACACACAGACTAATCTGGGGTCTTTCTGGGTCAATGGTCCTCCATCTTTTAATGGTAGGATCAAACTACCACCACTACACCCCAATCATTTCTGACCATAAAATAAATTTCACAAGGCTAAAAAATGTTCTCATGCTTTGGATAAGAAACCAAGGGGGATAACTTCTACTTCCTACCATCTGGTGAACTGCAATAACCCACACCCCTCCTCCATAAAACAATGAGGTACAAAGTATTAAAAACTCCTTTCAGTTGAGTTAGTTTGCATGATAGTAAGAGAATCCTTACTGGCCATTAATGAAAAGGGAACTACAAAACAGCTGCATTGGTTGGGGTGATAGGAGGCATGGATCATGGCAAAAGAGAGTCTTTAAAAATATTTTTATTACCACATTAATTGTATATATGAACACGGATCAGTGAGCTATTTCCTTATGTATATACACTATGCATTGATCATGAATCTTAACACATATTCAGGACTCAGAGATATGGGCTTCCATTTATGACTGGTAGAGAGTTAGAAACACAACCCCTTATATAAGGTTAGTGCCCCTGAAGGCTATACCCTGATAAAGAGACTAGAAAAAATATCTTTCTACTGGCACAGGAAAACAACAGAAAAACCAATCTTAATTGGCTTGAGTTTGGTTGGGAGAAAATATCTTATCTTCCTTGAAATCATATGTGAGCTAGGCCTGTGCCTCACTTGGATTTCCTATCACTGTGAAGTTGGGGTACTGTCAGGCCAGTAACACACCTGGGAGAAGTAGGTGAAAGAAAAGAAAGTAGGGAGGGAAGAAGGTGGGATGAGGGGAAGGATCTTTCTTGGAGGGACAGACCATCACCTCAGGCTTCAAGGATGTCCCTGATAAAGATGAACTCAAAAACACAAAATCACACAATTACACACAAGAAAATTGTCAAGAAGCACAATAGCAAGATTAAACTCCTGAGTTCAAATATGAGACCTGTCAGAAAGGAATCTGTAATTTATTCATTAATCTGACAAATACTTGCACCATAAGATACAAATACCATAAGACAAGCTATTGTGAAATAAGTATGTTTGAAAATATTAAAGATAAAAGGGCAAGACACTTCAATAAAAGAGTAAGAAAATATTTTGAAAAAAAGCATAACTTCTAAGTGAAAAAAATTATTTAAACTTTTAAAAACTTAGAACGATTAAATAACTCTTCTATTGCAGAGGACACTGGCCATTACTCAAAAGAGACAGAGCTTGTGAGGCTGGCATGAGGAACCTCACATGTGACCGGCCAGACGCTGGGCAGGCGTGGAGCTGTGAGTGCGAGGACAGGGCAGGCTCCTGTTGGTGCTTGTATTCCCCTGGGGAAAGGGCCAGCATGAGTGACAGTGACCATGAGGGCAGCAATAGCAGCGAGGCTCTGTCTCAAGAGTTAACGTTTTTTGCCAACATCTGAGGAAACTAGCCATGAATAAAAAAGGCACTCTAGACCACAGGGACAGCTGTTGCCAGAGGCCTTGCAGCAGGAACAGGCCTGGGGTAGCTGAAGGCTGCCAGGAGCCTGCTGTGATGATCTTGGTTAGCAAAGGGGAGGAAAGGTTACCAGTAGTCCACAAGGGGCCTAGGAAGCCAGGATTGGGAGTACAGGTAGGGGGCTTACTTCAAAATAAAACCATGGTGGGGGGGAGGGGTTTAGGCAAAGACACAATATAATCTATTAATTAAAAAACCACCAGGATCTCATGGTAGAACAGGTCTGTTATCACAGTACTCTAGGGGCCTGAAGCAGGATTATAATTTCTAAACTAACCTAAGCAACTCAGAGACCGAGCAAGACCTTGTCTCAAAATAAAATAAAATAAAAAGTGCTGGCACTTAACCCAATGTGAAAGCCATGAGTTCAATCTCCAGTACTCAAAACAAGACAAGATCACTAGGTATTTCATAGGAAAATGGATGACTGGGCCCAAGCTCAGCCAGTGCAAAGATGCTTCTTGGAAGATGGCAGTGGTGCACACCAGTGGGAGTGGTTAAGAGGAAAGGATGGATTTCAGAAAGGTTTGAGTCATGAATAAAAGGACTGCTCCTTAAGTGAGTGTTCATTTCGCCCTGGCGCATGGAGTCCTGGGCGAACACATTTCCCCTTCCCCACTCTGCTGGGACCTCCCCAGCCTAGGAGCCCTGGGGAGTCGCACTCACAGGCTAAGCCTCTTCACCATGCTCTTCCGAGGCTTGGGGGAGGTGGTGTTGGCCTCGGCGGCTGCTTCAATCTCACAGGAGAGCGCATAGCTGGGAAAGAGAAGGGTGCCCGTGAAGTCAATGTCTGAGAGCTGAAGAACATATTTATATTCACACGATCCACTGGTTTTTAGAGGAAGGCTCTAATTTTCAAAGTAAAGACACACACTATGTTGTTATAATATGAATTCAAATGCACTTACTAATTTACAGTTTCATAAATTTATATAATGGGCCTGCTCCGCTCTCCCCTCCACTGACACACGACTGAAGCTATTTACTCCCACACGCCTCACATCCAAGGCTGTGTGCAACCTGCAGCAGCTGGAGCTGACTCCATCCTCAGCCCACGTCGAGGCCAGAGGGAGCATCTTCCCCCTCCTCCTACCCCTCCTATGCCTTCACTACTACCTCCTTCCTTTGAGTATGTTTGGGTGCATAAGCACATGAGTTCTATCTAAGAAAAATTAAAGAATATGTTTTTATAAAACTTTCACTGAATAGATATTGGCAATAAATACAACTCTAAATATGATTTTAATTACCAAAGAATCCTAAATTAAGAATACTCCAGATTCAGACATCTGTATGCTAGGCAGATCTGTCCCAAGCTCATGAGAGGTTTGTATCTGATTTAAATGCCTCTCATGAGAGCTCCTAGCTCAGGCCAGCAGACATGCTTGGCTCCAGATAGGGTGGAGCAGAGAGCCCCACAGAACCCCACCACCCTCAGAGTGCAGGGTGGAAATGCAGCCAGGGGGAGCTAACTTGGAACACAAACGCTGTCACTTACTAGTTAGAATACTCCTTTAAACTTCAATCTGTTACCAACAAATGCTTAGTCTGCTGTCAGTTTCACTCTCCCTATGACACACTATCAAAGAAATTTAGTAGTCTACAGCAGAGAGCAGCAAAGCGTCTCTGCAAAGGAGCAGACAGCAAGCATGTTAAGGTGTGGGCCACGTGGTCTCTGCCACAGTGCCTCGGCTTCATCTGTAAGGCATGAAAGCAATGCGAGAAGGGATGTAAATGCATGAGCTGTGTTCCAATGAAAGTTTATTTATGGATTCTGAAATTTGAATTAGAAATAAGTGTCCCATGTCAGATTCTTTTTTTTTTCTTCTAAATACGTAAAAATGTAAAAGAAAAAAAAAAAAAAACAGGCAGTGGATCAATATGCCATACAGACTGATCTGCAAACTAGCAGATTGCAGAAAAGACCAGAACCCTCGCTGGGCCACCATTCAAAGCATTCAGAGTGTCAAGGCGCCTTTCTATTCTCATCAGTCCTCACTTTGACCCTCATGGCTATGTCTTTCCCTTCAGTTACGCATGATTCTCTAAATGCCATGCCTCTCAGGCCACTGGGTAACTGCTTGTGCTCTTCATTTGGAATGTTCACCTCCAGTTCTTCAGGTGAAGTCTCTCCTTCACAAACAATCCTCCATGGGAATGCCCATAAATCTTCTACCCTCCCTCGTCCTTACCCCCGGCCAAATGAACTGTTCCTGCCCATTGATTCTGTCGCCCTTAAGTCACCCACCATGCCTCAACCATTCACGAGTCTCTCTTCCTAGTTGGAAGCTCCATGACAGCTAGCATACTTAACACTAGTGGCAAACACAGTGACAACAGGGGTGGTAGCAGCAGGGATGACAATAATGAGTAGCATTCTAACAATGCCTTTCCAAATATGATTCTACTCCTCCAGCCTCAATAAAAGCTTTTTCATTACAGGTAGGTATCCTGAAGATAAGAAAGAATAAGAAACTTATTCAAGGCTACAAAATAAACTGAGCAAAACTAAAAACACATCTTCTGGCACCATCTTTTCAGCCCTGTGCACTCCTTGGAAAGCCAAGGCATCATCTTCCAAATGCTTGTTGAAGAAACAATCCAGTGAGGTAGCAGCATTCCTCTCCCTGGCATCTCGGTTGTACTGGACAACAAGGGGCCTACCTCTCCTCCTCTGTGAGGAGCTGCTGCCTCTGGAACCACTGGATGAACCGCGGCTCTGGGGCCATGCAGTAGCTGTTGCAAGCAGACTGTAAGAGCTTTATTTGGGCAATAACTTCAAATTCCTATAGCAGACAGAACACCAAAAAGAAAGAGTATTATATTAGTAGGGCCAATCAAATTTAGGTCTTTTCTCCATAACAATACATCACCTTAGAATAGAACATGCAGACTGCCATCTAAGAGAGAGAACTCTGAATCATTCATTGTTTAAAATAGTGGCACAGCTCTTAAGAATTTGAACTCTGTGAGGATGACAGTACACATGGGTAGAGGGTTTTCCTAACATGTGTAAGATTCTGGGTTTGAACCCTAGCAGAGTTGGGGATAACCAACTCTGAGTTTCTGAAGCCCTTATATGCTTTAACTTTCAAACTTCTCTTCTCCTCAAAAAAGAAACAATTGATATAAATAAAACAAGCAACCAAAATAAGGCAAAAAAGTCACTACCAAAAGTCATAATGGTTTCCTTTCTTTCTTTTCCACTTTTATTGTTAGAAAAGTTATTTTTAAAGAAATTTTAATTCATAAAATATGTAAATTTTTTCTATTTCTATTTCTTAAAAAGATAAAACAAAACAAATACTTCAAGTCAAGAAGCTCCTAACTTCACCATCCCCAACTTCAACCCTTACATACCCATCAATAAATAACTTTTGGTAGGGCTGTATATCCAAACAGTCCAGGGGCTCATGAAGTTAAATGTTTAGGTTTTCTGAATCCTTAGGTGTTTACTACTCCAGTAAATCATTCACTAAATCTTCTAAAGCTCACTAGAAAAGCAACTATATAATTATGTCCCAAATTATTTATATCTCTTTAGATGCTTCCAATATTTTTAAGTTAGCAATGGGTGTAAGCTTCATTTCCAAATGTTTAACATCTTATTCTTACAAGGAAAGTGCTCACTATCAAGACTTATTCTGAAATTAAAGAATAAAGACAGTAAATGTGGAAACATAACTGATTTTTTTAAGTATGCTATTATAGGACACAACAGAAAGAACTTAAGAGCTGGCAGATTCTTTAGATATCAACTTTCTGTCCAGTGACTTCAGGGTTTGGTCTCAGTATTGGCAAGGAATATTTATTATCATGCCAAACAAAAAGTATATTCTAGGAGGAACGGAAACTAACATTTGCCTAGTTCAGTATCTTGTCCTATCTCAACCTAGTCAGCTCTCCCAAGGTCCTTTTGGTTCTGACTCCAGTGTCATTTCTTCCAGCCAGTTTCGCCAACTCTATCAGTTGAGGACAGATATCCTTCCCAGGTGCTCCTCTAAAACCAAATACTTTTGCTGACAAGCCCTTATTTATTTGTCTATCTCCTTCCTGGATTGTGAAACTTATGAAGACAGGGAGCTCTGATGGGACAATCTCCAACCTGCCGACATCAGATGATATACAATCCATATTTGTGGAATGAAAGAATGAATTAATAAAAGACAATGAGATTACTATGGGGTGAAGTTATTTTACTCATTTTCCTTTGAATCATATTTACAATATACCTTCTGACACTAGAAACATAGTAAATTTTTAAAGCTGCTTTACCTTTTAAAACATAGTGGTAGAACTATGCTATCCATGGAAAGATCTGAATTGATGTTGAATAACCTGATAATAACTACACTTAACAATGAACAGCCCTTTGTTTTCTTTCCTGAACAGACCAAAAAGTTAACCATCTATATTAGCTCTCCTGTTATTTACTCTTAGATCAACCCTTCTCCCTACTAAGGTGGACTTTTATTTTTAACTGACAAGTAAAATTCACGTACATATTCATGGTATATGCAACGTAACATTATGAAATACATATAAATGGCTAAGTTGAGTTGGTTAACATAAATTACTTCACATACTTCCTTGTAAGGAGAACAGTTAAAATATATTCTAGCAATTTTCAAGTGCTATAAACCTGTTTTTGCTGAAGTTAGCTGTGAAGGAAATGAGAAAACAAGGAGGAAAGAAATGATGCTTAACTTTTTAATAGTCTTTAGAATGGCAGGACAAGACCTGAGCCTTGGCTCTGCTACTGGGTAACCGGTCCACTCATTCAATCTCTTGAGTCCTATTTACCTCATCTTTGAGCTGATGATGATAAAACTTTCCTTGCAGGGCTCTAGAGTGCTAAGGTATAGGAATATGCTCAACACAACAACATAACACAAATGCTTATTCAGTATCTTTCTGCCTCTACAAAAACACTCAGTTCACTACGTCTTTCATATGCTTGTGACCAGATGAAATAAACCGAAAAGCCATAGTCAGGGGCTTTACTTACCCTTCTCCTTTTCTCAAAGTTTATCAGCCCACCCTGAAAGAAAAATTTAATATATAATGACCAACCAACCTACTCTGAAACATAGCTGTATGTTGTTCTAGGTAAGACAGTTCAAAGGCTTAATAAAGTCATGATTATTAATGATCCTATAATCATGGCTAGTATGAAGGAAGAGAATTATTGTTTAAGAGAAACATTCTTTTTATTTATAATAGAGTAGGATAGGCAGACAGTTTTCTCTTGAAATGTCTAAAACAAACTAAAATAGTAATAGTAAAGAATTAAAAATCAGAACTGAAAACTATTTGCAGCGCCAGTAAAGACAAAAAATTGCGTAAATATTCCATTACACTTTTTTCCCTGACCAAAGGCAATAAAAACAGATGGTCACTGACTCATATTAGGAACCAAATTGTCAATGGTTTATCAAAAGGGAAGTCACTTCTTCATATTATCATGAAAAGTTAAGTTTCAATTCTTCCTCTTCTCCATAGTGCCTATTCTCAGTGGTCCCTCCCCAAAATTCCCCAGCACTGCTGGGTGTTTCCTGAGATAAGCTGAGGCAGAGGATGTGAAGAGACCTGGAGCTCAGGAAACGCAAAAGGAATGAACATATCTGTGACACTCATGGCATTCTTGGAGGGAATTACAGTATTTGCAAAATGGCTCCTGCTCTTCTCAGTTCTGTACCATAAAGTAGGCTGACTGCATATAATAACAAAGAATATGCTTAAATATACAACTGATCCTTATATCTCGTATTTAATATAAAATCTGTTTCCCACTTGATACTTTATTACCTAGAAGAGGTAGCAATACAGAGAGAGAGAGAGAGAGAGAGAGAGAGGCAATAAAGAGAGAGAGAGAAAGAGAGAGAGGAAGAAGGGGAGGAGGAGGAGGAGGAGGAAGACAGAGAGGAAACTTGAAAATTCACAAATGTGATTCACTCTTTCACCCTGGGGTTACATTTTCCATTAATCTGTACCTGCACCACTCTGCTCAATTTCAGGGTCGTGCTCAAGCCCACTTCTTCATTAGGCCTTTTTGTCACATCTCCTCATATGGAACTAATCATGACCTACAGTGTTCTCTGAATACATTTCCTTTTGAATTTCTTCTGTTCCTATAAATCACTGCCTATTCTGATATGCTATTCCTTCCCCTGGGTTTTGAGTCACTTATGACATTATCTTTTCACATTACTGGTACCAAGCACAGTACCAGGTGCACAATGAACGCTTAACAAATACTGACTGAAGTGAATTTCTCTATTGAGCATCCAATGAGAAGGCTGCAGGACTAGTCACCGCACCTGCATGGGGCTCACCTCAATGTAGTCCTGAAGAGCAGTGTCCAGCATGGTCAGGTCAGTCAGGAAGGTACCCAGGTATGGTACAGTCCCCTGCATCACACCCTGAGGAGCAATCAGAACGAAACTGTCCTTACTGTTATTAAAAAGTTTAAAGGTTTCAGTAACCTCCACACTGGAGAAAATGGATCAATTCAAGGATTAATTTAGAGTCACTGGCACTAACTTTCATGACTACAATCTTAAAAATTCTAACAAATGGAGTAGGAACTCCATAATCTAATTTAGCCTAACTTTCAATGTCATGAAAACCAAGTCTAGAAAATAAGAAATCATAAGCATATGTTCAAATGTGTTCACAGTGGTGTTTGTATTCTGCTTAGGTTTAGGTCAGCAGGTCATCTGTGCTCTTTCCAAGTATGGAGACACGCCTGGTGATCTGAAATAGTCCCTGGGGAATGATGGTCGCACCATCAGCCTGTGTGCAGGCCACTGCACAGTGAAGAAGTATGTACCGTAAGAGAATAGGGTGCCACTTAGTAACTATCTTTCAAAAACAGAAGAAAGACAGGGGAAAATATTCACTTTAAGAGAGAAACTGAGGGCTGTGAATGCTTCTCAGTGATAGAGCATTTGCTTAGCATGCAGGAGGCCCTAGGTGTCATCTCCAGTACCATGAAAAGAAAGAGAACGAAACCTGCCAAACTCTATCTAAATCAAGAGATGAAGGTCAACATGAACAGAAGCACATTCACATGAACTTCAGATGTCACACTTATGTCATTTATGTCTTGGTGTGATGTGACAAAATGCCACCTCCATGGCATTATTTCAAAAAAAACGCATAACCTCAGTCTAATCACTAGAACAAAAAAGTAATACCAGATCAACAAGCTAAAAAATAAAAAGAAGGAAAGAAAGAAAGAAAGAAAGAAAGAAAGGATGGATGGAGACTGCAGAACTATCATGAACCAGGAGAAATGAAAAGACATGAAACCTAAATGCAGTGCAGTCTGCTGGAGTGGGTCCTAACCAGGGAAAAGATACTAACAGGACACAGGTGAGATCCACATAAGTCCAGATTCTAGTAACTATATTATTCCATTCAAGTGCTTAGTACTGACAGATGTGCTGTGCCATGGCTACAGAAGATATTAGCAACAAAAGAAGCTAGGTGAAAGGTGAATAGAAGTTTAGGATTTACTGTATTCTACATTACTCTCTTTGCAAATTTTCTGTAAATTATTCCAAAATTAATGTAAACCTTAAACTTTGCACTTATACATACCAATAAAATGGGGAAAAAAGCTATCCATTGAAAATGAAAGAAGGACTTCACTATACAATTACAAATACAGTCTATGCTCATATTACCAAATCTTCTTTGAAATTAACTTATTCTCCACAAGGCCACCAAGGTACTAAAAGCATTTTGCAAGGACAACAGAAAGGGGCTCCTGTGGACTCCTTATCCTAAATGTATCAAGGTGCATTGAGAAGTCCTGGCAGGAATGCAGTGTCACCCAGGTAAGGCCAGGCCATGCTACTTGGCATAAGGCTAGCTACTTCCTTAGCCAGGTCACACCAAGGAGGATTTTGCCCTTCAGACACTCAAGGTCAGCTTCAGCTTATCCTTCCCCAACACAAGTACAAGGTCTCATCCTGAACTAAAATAATCTTTCCCCCCCACTGGTAACAGCTATTTTTAACTTGTCTTTGAACAATCTAACAAGTTTGAAACATTGTGAGTTGTACAGGCTTTATGTTACAGAAGAGTTCTAGAATCAAAAATATTTCCGATTTATATCCAGGTTCCCCCATAAAAGAAAGTCCTCCCAAGTCAGCAATGAGAATATTTGTCAATTTCTAATCTCATTCTGTTTCTCCCTCTCTACTCTAGGTTATGTGTTTAAAAATGCAGCTAAATATGAGAATAATAACTACTGTTCAGCCTTAAGAGAAAAGGCATGGTATTTTGGGGGGTACTGAAAAATTAGAAAGGTTCTCAGCTTGTGGTTAGTAAGGAGACCTGGGCAACGACTAGAGGGTTTGGGAACAAAGGAAACAATCTCTGAGGACAAGAAGCAAATCACCCTGGGAGCAGACACTCCCTTATTGGCCATGATAGGCAGAAGAGCAGGAAGCTCAGACATCCTGGAGGTTTCTAGGCCAAGGTGGAAGCAGGAGAGGATACAAAAGCCAGCAAAAGGGTTGGAAAAACAAAACAAAACAATAGCAAGAACAAATCCTGTTCCTCAATGCGTGACTGCCACACTCTGTTCATTTCCCACTGGGTCAGTTGGAACTAATCTCTCTCCTGACGACTCCCCACCCTCCTCCAGTTCTGTGAAGAGCAAATGTGGTGAAGAATGAAAGACACCCTCTTAAAAATACGGATACCCAGCAGACTGAAGATCTTGGTGCCACACAAGCTCAGCAGCCCAGCCACCGACATAAGGCCAGTCTCCTACAGGCTTTTAGAGAGAATTAGGGGCTAAACATACCATGTCCTTCTGGAGCTGGAGGCGCCTCTGAGTTCGTTTCTGGTTTTCTTTCACACTGCTGTCCAGGTTTGCAAACTTGGAGGTTCCTTCCTAAGAAACAGAGGATAACCAGAGCAAAGAGATGGAGGACGCCATTCTGGAGAGAAGGAGTAATTAGTTTCTCATATGCCACTGCCTACGTCACCAAAAGCCATGCAATTGAAGAGACCTCCAGCAGGCTCCAGTGCACCATGCAAATGCATGGCTGGCCTGTCGCAGGGGGCTCCATATGCAGCATGGCATGCTCGGCTTACCCCACTTCCCAATCTACTCTGTCAGAAAAGTGCCTGGTTTGCTTGTGATCAGCCGCCACTGTAGAGGGGCAATTCCCAAACGGAAGATAATTTTAATACATCCCAGATTCCACTGAAAGTGACCACACATCCTGGAAAAGATTTCTTCCACTGTACAAGTTTGTAATATCTTGATCTTGGCCTGAAATGGACATGCTAGCATTCTGTGAAAGAAAAGGGACTTATTCTGTGGAATTTCTTAGGTAAATGAAACTTCTGTACCGGAAGTTTTCTGAGGAAGTCCAGTGTTATGGCACATCACAGTTTACGAAAACTAGACCTTCATACATTTTTTCCCCTTTTTCCCCAACAAATCCTCCTAAGTTGCCTCCTCGGTTTAGAACTCCTACTCATCCATCTCTCTTCATTCCTGGTACCTAAGACAGATGACCACCCTTTCTCTCCTCCTGTTTACTATAGCAACAAACTCTTCTACATAATGACAAATTGTGAGTTTGCTGACTGAATATAGTGTTTTGGTTTTGTGGTTTCAGCGTCTTGCAAAGTTCTCATTTTCCAGGAACTGCATGAATGGAAGGCAAATTTCACAATTCACTCGCGTATAACCTCTACATTAGTTTTGCCTTAGTCAGGTTTCCCTGGGTTTATTATGTTGCCCTAGCATGTGATTATTCAATATGTACAAAGCAAGAAGGCTCTTTTTAATCCATGACATGGCCTTGCAGGTGGTGCTAAAGCATAATTATATACTTCATCATTATGCAAACTTAACCAGGTCACAGGTATACCACGTGGACAGAATCCCCAGTTTCATCTATTTCAGTTCTCCCTAATACAAAGAATAAGAACAGCTGCCAATTAGTGGTCTCCCACTGGCAGTCT
Organism: Ctenodactylus gundi; assembly: GCA_004027205.1. Taxonomy (NCBI): domain Eukaryota; kingdom Metazoa; phylum Chordata; class Mammalia; order Rodentia; family Ctenodactylidae; genus Ctenodactylus; species Ctenodactylus gundi. The sequence goes on along the minus strand of PVKB01003648.1, from coordinate 88,704 downwards.
CTCCAGGGCGTGCACGGGGCAGCCTCATATGCGCTACTTCCTGTGCTGGGATAAGCATTCCCTAATTCTAAAGAATGTACTTGACACGAGAAATCAGTTCTGTCTGATATGAATTTCGAGTGTCTACCTTGTCCTGGCATGTCGGTCTTTCCAGTCTCCTTCTAGGGGCTCAATCATGAGCAGAAGAATGATGCTTAAAAATCATTGCAAATGTTATCTGGTACTCTTAATGAGGATTTCTGAAAAATTAAAATCTTCTAAGCCTCATATAACAACAGATGGGAGAAGTCTTAAAGAATATCAAGGACCACCTCCTCACCAAGAAGAGAAAGACTGGAGATGGGAAGCTAAAAACAAAACAACAAAGAAAAAACCTTGTTGGTGTCACAACCTTATTACTTCACAAGAATGAGATTCCATGCCTGGGTCAGCATGGAACAAACTGACCAGTTTTTTAAATGAGGTATCAAGAAATCTACTTCTTTGCCACATTCAGTAGTTTTAGTTTTCCATTCCCCTGGCCTAAAATTACTTATATGTCGCAACTCTAATCCCTTGAACATTCTTAAAATGATTCCCAGGCTTTCGAGAAGGTGTCACTCTGCTCTTTCCTCCTGTTCTACTGTGGCTTGCACTCAGACTCTCTTAATGACTCTTCTTTCTGCCCGTGTCACTTTCCTGCTGATGTCACTGGAAATACTAGCACCTAGCTGTGTTTGATGACTTCTAAATGTTTTTCTTTCTCCTCACTGGCCTTCTGCTTCTTTCCTTTATCCATTGTCACTCTAATTATGTCTTCTTTCCTTCTCTCTAGTGTAAATTTCTCACCCAAGTCTCACCTTTTCTCTATCTCCATCTTCAGTGGAGTTCAGTTGTCCTTTCCTCTATGCTTTCTTAAGCTCTTTTAAGATGTCTAGAAGGACCTTGTCTATGAGGCACTGGATCCACTTCAACTACCAGTGGCTGAATTATAGCTCAGAAGTGTTAGTCATTTTTATTTGAACAGTTCTTCACAGTTCTAATGATCTCCTGCTCCAACTCCAAGGTTCACATGTTTTCACGTGTTACTAAACATACATCCGCATGAGAGTCAAATTTCTGAGGCTTTCTAGCAATTCCTTAGGTTAATTCAACCAGAGAGAATTCTCACCAGGAGCCACAAGAACCAAGATGAGTTGGTGACACTGTCTTCCTTCCTATTGTTTTGAAATCTGTGGACTGTAAAACTCACCTGCTAAGAATTAGCTAGGTTTCCGAAATCATAAGGACATAACAAATTTCAGATAAAATTTGAGAAGTAAAAATATTTTTCCAATAGTTAAAAGGAAGACCATAGACTTTTATTAATTATATGTTGCTTGAGCCATCATATTAAAGAAAATGTACCAATTATTATATTTACCCAGATAGAAGACAGATCATTTAAAACTAAGATCATCTATGATAAGTCAGTAGAGGTCCCAAAGTAACCTCAGAAACAGAGCATGGTAATTTTTCTTAGTGGCTCTTTTGAAAACCTAAGTACCTTGATTTCATTTTATAAAGCTATTCTGAGAATTTATACCCAGAATTATATGCTTCGCAAGAAGAATAATCAACAAATATGACAAGAAAGGAACCTGTGTGTACATATGGCCCGCCTGAAGCATTCCACTATCATGGATGATAATGCACAGAACCTGTGAATTCACAGCCAAGCATTTCATGTCTATGGAATTTAAGCCACATACAAAAATTTCACTGACAGTAGTGAAACAAACTTCTAATTTAAGAAAGGTTTATGGGATCTTTAACATCTAGATAGAGATTTGCTTCTAAGATTTCCGCCAAAAGACTGCCACCAAGAAATAACCTGCACAGTATTCTTGGAAAGATGACTCAGAACTATTGGGATTTGAATGTGTGGCTCCAGTCAGTCTAGCTTTGTATTACCATCAGGGACACCATGAAGCCATCCCCTTTCAGCATTATGAGTTTCCATTAAAGTCTGCTGGTTGAGAGGGATGTGCAGCAGGAAGTAACACGATCTCAGCAACCATTAAGTGTGTAGTTACTCAGGTAGTCTGAATCCAAACCCAGACATCAGCATAAATGGCCCTGCTCACATCATTACCCCAAGAAGGACCAACAGTGGCATAAGTTTAAAGTTGTGTGAATGACACATCCATCAATTCACACAGTCAAACACTAGTTTCTGAGCACGTACTATGTATCAGGCACTATATTAGGCACCAGGGATACAAAATGTGACAAAAGATAGACTTAGTCCCTGACTTCAGGAAGCTTATTAGCCGGTAGGGAGATTGGTCAAGTCCCCAGGCAATTCCAATAGTCCATGTGGTAGGTGCCAGGACCAAGGACCAAAGAGCTTCTCCTGAAACACAGGAGAGGATCAATGGGCAGGACTTATAAGGAAGCAGTCATGAAGACCCTAACAGATGCCCATGCAGGAATAACTACCCTGTAAGTTTCAGACAGTGCAGTTTAACAAGTCCTCTTTTTCTCAGTAACCCCATCTCCACTTGATCTTCATTCCTACTCCAAGTATCCTGCCTAAGCTCAAATATACAGGTTATACTTTATCAATGTTATTTGTTTTGACATTTTTCTTTTACATATATATAGCTTACCATATTTATTCACTTACATTTGCATAATACTTTCACATATTTTATCATATTCAGTCTTTAAACCAATTCTATTAAGTCAATAAATGCATTAATTACTGCCTCCCATTTGCAGTCTGTATAGACTAGAGACAAGGATCCTATCTTCTAATTGCCCAGTTCAGGCGTTCTCTACAGTACTATTTGTAATTGCTTACTTCTCTACTTCTCCATGAGACTTAAAACTCCTTAATGTCAGAGATTCGGAGATCAATGTGGTTGCATCTTCAATACTTAGCACATGATGAGTGTTCCACCAATATTTCCTAAATTACTAACTTCCGTTCTCTATGCAGTTGTATCTGATGTACCCTGCCCTCTACTACCCAGGTGTCAGAAGAAATAGCCTTACGCCTAAATAGTAAAAGCACATGTTCTAAACTCCCATCAGGCTAGATTTATAAGCTACTATCTGCCAGGTCTGTACCTTAGAGTGTATAGTACTTTTCTCTCTTGGTTTGGGCTACCCAAAAAATAAGAATGATAGTATCTGCTTTGTACAGAAAAACAATGAAGATAGTATCTGGCCTGTGTTAGTTCCCCTCTGATGACTGTTCACAATCTGTATTGTCTTTATTTAAGTATTGTTTAGTGCCTCTAGCCAACAACTGTGGGTGAAATCCTGAAAACAGGAGGCTATGTTACTTTACAAATTTTCATATTTTTGCAGCAGATTTAATGCTTTACAAATATCTGATATTTGACTCATTTTTGGAGAAATGAAATGAGCCAGACCCTAGCTTTGCTTTGCACTCAGTTCAGAAGTCAACATTCATTTGGTGTTCAGTAAATACTACCAACTAAAGGACTGGGCAACTTCATTCAAATAAGGATATGAAATTGCAAGCTTGGCATATATCATTCCAGGAGATACCCTGCTAATAACGGCTTTTCCAGGCCTCTCACCACTGAACGGCCAACATTTGGTATCTATCGTAGAGGGACAGGCTAACATATGAACTCGAGTTTCACCACCTAGTTGTACAACAACAAAACTACCGAGACGGAAGACAGCACTCATCAGGACTTTGGATTTTCTCAGCTTCAAGGTTCCCAGATAATGCACAAAAGAAAAATCTGTATTCCTGGAGAATAGGAGAAACATAAGGAACTCTCCAGCTGCTCCTCCCTTAGGTGGATTCAGAGTACCAGCAGTGCTCCCCAGCTCTCTCACTGCAGTGCTCCCCTATTCCTTCCCACGAGCCTCACCTTCATCAGTAGTTCCCGGCTGGTCAGATGGTTATTATGGTCTGAGAAGATATCTGAAAGTTCTTCAAACATCAGCATCCGGTCCCTATGAAGAAGGATTTAAGAAAATATTAACAACAAGGGAACAGTGAAATCTAACATCCTCACCCTAGCTGTTCTCAGTATCCATGGCAATTGGAACATTGGTTTGATGTCGGGATTGGTGGGTAATAAGACTCAGAAGAAGCCATTAATTTTTTTCCAAAACAGTAGTTTTATTTAGGAGAAAATACTACCTCTGTGAATTGAGAAATATTTTCTAACCATGCATATTATAATCATAAAAATGATTTTTCCACTGGAACATCAAGTTATTCAACTGGACATATTCCCTTCAGTGAATTAAAAAGAAAATCTCCCTTAGCAGAATTGCCTGAGAAGTCACCTTGGCCAGGCTGCTAATTCTAAACAGAAAGATGCTACGTTTATGGGTTTGCCCAAGTTTTCTCAAGAAATTGCCAAGAGCCTTAGAGGCAAATTTTCTGAGTCTCAGGCCAATATCCTTAATCTTAAAGTCAGAGTAGAATGGTGGATCCACAAGGCGCTTTGTATCCAGGGCAAGAGGGGTGGTGCTGGGATCAAATCTCAACTATGCCATTTACCTGCTCAGTGCTCTCAGACAACCTTCGCACTTAACCTTAACGAGCTTCAATTTTGCCATCTATACAACGGAAACTCTACTGCCTCCTTGAAGGACTGCTGTGAAGGTAAGTGGGATGGCTTACACAAAGCACTGTTGTGCCTCACCCCATCCAGTACACTGTATCACTGTGTCTCTGTGAATCTCCTGTTTGTCTCCCCCTACCCTTTCCAGGGTTATGGAGCAGATAAAATTATTACAGGCTATAACCTCATTTACATAACATTATCATTACCATGAAAGCCTGTTATTAAGTTGCCTTGTAAAGAGAAATAAGTTAGGTATTTCTTCTGTCTACTGAAAGGTACAAAAATAAACGATTATAGGCAAATTGGTAACCAAAGATCTCTCAATCCTTCGCCTTGGACTTAGCAATGGAAAGCACAGAAAGCTGATAGGGGTCTTCTCTAAGAACTGTGACACTCAGTAGCACCCCTGCTAGAACATAAACTAGTCCACTTGCCAAGAAACAAGCCAGGCATGCTGAACAGAACTCAGCTTTTAGGATTTTTGTTGCTGTTGTTGTTGTTTGCTTTTGAAAAGTAGTTTAGAAAGCCAGTTGGAAGAATAGGTCTTCTCATCAGGCAACCACAGAGACTAAGATCCAAGCTTCCTTTTAACTCATGTTTTAGCCTCAAACTTTTTGGAAAAGAAATCTTAGGTTGATCCAAGCTTCCTTTTACCTTGTGTTTTAGCCTCAAACTTGCTGGAAAAGAAAAGAAATCTTAGGTTGACTAGGTAACTTTCCCAAGTATCTGAATAGGCCACTAATTAACTAATAGTCAACTACAAAAAAACTAAAGGCTTGCCTTTCATTGCAATCAGATAGTATATTCTATGACTTGCTGGTCCCCTTGTTTTTGTTAGTCCAGCTGGGTGAGGAATGGTGATGAGGGGAAGAAAGGTGATGGGATAGAATGAAAGATGAGAAGCCTGGAAGCTTAGATTGTCCCAGTGTAATTCACCAGGGACTATCATCTAATGATTTTATATAATCCATCTTCCACGGATACAAGTGTAGAGGAAAATCAATCAACTAATCTCTTTTAAAAGGTACCTTAATTGTGCAAATAATGAAGAGGAGAGAAAATTCAAAAGCATGATAATCAAAAAAATTGCACTGGACTTTGAAAAGCCTACCTGCCTGGTATGCCCCAGCACATAAACAAAGCATGAACTTTGGAGTACAAGTGGTCGCGGGTTCTACAGCTGTGTAACATGAAGTGTTAAAATCAACCACTATGTTTTTTCTTTTTACTCATCAAAGCATTACTACACAATAATGTGATTTCTCCCCAACAGACTGAATGAAAGTATAGCTCATCAGAGTACTCATAAACTTGAGTACTCTGGGACACATTTTCCAGAATAGAAGTTGAAGCTCTGCCTTGTCAATGAGGGTCTCTTGCAAGTGTGAATGATAAGGCCCTTTGGGCTTAAACAACTCTGAGTATATTTATAAAATTGATTTTCCAGATCTTCCATTCTGAAGACGAACCCCTCACTCCCCAGTGGCAGCCCTAGATGGGGCACCAGCAGACTTCTTTCCTAAACGAAACTGTCTAAACTGTCTATACTGCACACAGAAGTTACACTCTCCTCTGATACATCTTGGCAACCTGACTAGTTCAAGCCCAGAAGACCTGAATGTTGCTGGCCTAGCTGGCACCATGACACAGCTCCAAACTCTAAATCTGTCAGTGATGTGGGACCAAACTGCTTCCTCCTTCCCCTTATATGTAAAAAGTTTTCTGATCTATAAGCAAAAGCTCTAGAAATGGAAGACAGTGACAGTGAGATCATAAGGACATTAAATTCTCAATTGTTTCAAAGGCTGAACCAAGAAAAAAAAAAGCACAGAATATGGCCAGTCAATTATGTTAGTGGAACACTTAGACTTTTTTACACTACTAAGAAATTTTTAATATAAGATACTATATAGCTTTTAATGTACTATATAAAATAGTTTTGAATATGCAGAAGCAGATGTGGACTAGTTTTCTGCTGAATTTCAAGCGCTACTCTGCACATCGTGCCTCCCATTCTGGAATACCTTAAGGCTTCGGAAGGAGGCTGAAAACTAACCTGAAGTCATAGCAAACTGCTATAACTTCACCACGCCACAATGCCATCTGCCAAAGCCAGACACTAAGCACACTTCAAACCATCCCCCAACACAATAATCTTGGTTTTGGCACATTTTAAGAATGGGTTTGACTTCTGCAGCAGCCTTGCCTCAAAGCTCATTAATGACGGCATCTAAAATGCCCACTTTCTGGAACCCTCAGAGGACTTCAAATGTATTTCTCTTGTCAGATGATATGAACTTTGAAGGTAAGTGCCCACAGCACTGACGCAGCAACTGGTCACCCCGGCCAAAAGGAAAATAAAGCAGACACTTGGGAACTTACTTTGGAACGGCAGCCCAAGTCTTTTTCAACCGATAGATGGAATTGGACTGGAGTGCTGAAACAATGGCCCTCAAGGAGGAAAAGTTCTTCAGGATTCTGCATTCCTGTATGGGGAACGATTAGGACATAAAAGACATTGCAAAAGCAACATTACAGTGAGTTGGTGGTTTCCTGTTTTAGAGGTATCACAGCTGCTATGAATTCTTACCACTAAATAGGCAGCTGTATAAATAACGGACATCAAAAGTAGCTCCTTCCTCCCACACCAGTTGCTGAAGCACTTTATAGATTTTGGCACTGTATGTTTGTTTTTCTCCCTTTAAGATATTTTTGCGTTGTTGTTACAGTTTTATAGCTTCCAGCTTTCCCAGTAAAAACATGAATGGAGGTGAGTTTATGGAGCTACACTAGAGAAAGCAACTTTCTTCTGTTGAAAGCACAAACACACATGAAGGATCCTTATATCCTTAGATTCGCAAAGAGAACTGGGCAGCAGGCGCTTTGAGTCCAGGTGGTATCAAACATTTCATGACCAACCCTGGTACTGCGAGGTGTATATAACTTGCCAATAAAAATTCACCACAAGTTAAACTTTCGCTTTTATGCTCTTAGCCAAGGGGGAATATTTTTATACACATTCATTTGGTTTCAAATTAGCTTGCCCCACAATCATAAACATTCAGAAACACCTTGGTACTTCAATCCTTCCAAAACTTGGGCTTTTAAAGTAAAATTCATTTTGGCAGTGTTTAAAAACAAAATAGAAATAGAACAGGAAATATTCTGGGTAAGGAAAGAGGCTCCCTGCTTAAGTTATCATAAGGAGCTGAGGCTACAGCATCAGTGATTCTGGAGTTAAGGTCCTGCTGGATGATTAGAAAGGACAGCAAAAGAGTTAGGAAGAGAGTTCCAATCTTGGCTGGCATGGGGCAATGTGAAGACTGGATTATGGCTGCATCAAAGGAGAAGTAAACAGTTGTGGCAATGCACTGTACCCACAGCTTACTATTGGATACTTCACGTGAGTACACATTGGCTTTGTACAGAACATCTGGGGCGAGACATCCCAGAGTGGTTGGGCATAAATGCAAATCACTTTAAGGAAATCATTTCAAGGAAAAATGCTCATTCAGTTAGAAAAACAGCATTCTCTAATACAACATGCCAAAATATGGCTACTAAAAACTATGCCAAACACCCTCCAACATTTTCTTTGGAATAAATGCTCATGTGTCTTATGAAAGTCATGCCTACCCTTTCGAAAGTGCCAATGTTCTCTTCATTGGAAAGAAGGGAGAGAAGGAGGGAGGGAAGAAGGCAAGAAAGAAGGGAGGGAGGGAGAGAGGGAAGAAAGAAGGGTGGAACAGAGGGAGGGAGGGAAGGAAGGAAGGAAGGAAGGAAGGAAGGAAGGAAGGAAGAAAGGAAGGAAGGAAAGTGAGACAGAGAGAGAAATAGAATATTAAGGGAAGAAAATTAAGTGCAGTAAGTATGGTCTGGAAACCTAGCTTAGAGAGTATGGTTCACCAAAGGTTCAGAACCCAAATGTTACATTCTAAAAAATTAGGAAACTTGCAATAAATAAAGGGACTCAGACATAGATATACAACGCAAATTATAATAAACATATGGAACCTATTACTGAGAAAGAGGTTTAAACTAGGGGTTTAGAGGAGAAAAAAAGGCATCTGGTTCCTTTTCTAGAACAGGAGGTAGCTCCCAGAAGATGTAATGCAAAAGTAAAAATGCAGCAATAAGTCCAATCCAAGAAATTATACACACATTAGATCAGAAATATTTTCTGCATGTAACTTTATCATCATTTTTCAAATATCTTTTTAATAGAAATTGACTCTGGTGAATGAAGGAAAAGCTAAATCAATCTTGGCAGGAACATTTGTGAGTGTTATTATTTTATTAACTTACTTTACCCTATTTCAAGAGGCACAGCACACTCAATATAGGAAAACCATTACTGCCCAGGGTAAAGACACCTGGCTTTTTTGCACATACTACAGGAAGTGGAATATACTTCAAATAATTTAATTTTATTTCTCATTTTTATGTAAATACACAATTTATATTTAACTTGAATCAAGTCGTTGTTTAAGACATACTGTATCATACAATACAGATGCTATATTTTTGCTATAGACTGAATAGTTGAGTAGATTGAGGGTACATAAACCACTTGCTTTTGATACATGTAGAGTACTGTTAATGCCACAGAATTTATGGCAAAAGTATTTTCTTATTATTTGAAGAGGAATGAGAAATTCCAATCTATTATGATATTCTATTAGAACTTCTTTAGAGGTTATTTGTTGGTAATAAATTAATTAACATTAGGAGAAATATAAATTGCTCATGTAACTTATATTTTTTGTTTCTTGTCTACTTTTTTCAAATACTAAAAATTCAGTAATAATATAACACTCAAAATAAGGCAAATCCTCTGGCACAAGTATGACCTACTCTTTAATCAAAAACACAAGAGAATGTGAAAAACTTAGGCATCATGCCCAATAGACAGGGGCTTAATGAAAAATATATCTAACTGGATATAAAGCAAAACATGTTTTGTTTGATGATTTCCCTATATAGTCCAGATGGAATATTTACATAATAATTATTTTTCAAAATCATTTTTACTGATATAATCTCTTCTGCTAAGAAAAAATATAAAAACCTTTAATCTTCAAGCACTAAAAAATCCAATTATTAAAACCTAAATTCAAACATCATCTCATCCAAGATTTTCTTGATCATCCTAATCAGAAGTGAGTTTTTCTTTCACTTCTGTGGCACTTACATAGCCAACCTCTCTTCTGCCCAGGCTTAGATAATTCCATTTTGTCTTATCCCTGTTCTATCCTGTTGTATCCCTACAGCACATAATATTGCAGTTTAGGCATATAAAGGGTGCATAAACTGCACAACCATCCAGCTGAATACTGCTGTTTTGTCAGTCACGACATAAGATACTGATAAGTGAAGATCATACGGCACGTAAGCAATTGATTCAAGAGATTAGGCGCCGACACCAGACAGAGTGCAATCCAGGTCCAAGAACAGATTGCTCCTCTTGGAGTTTGAATGCCCCTCAAAGTCTCATGTATTTGGATTCTTCTGGGAGGTGGGGCCTGGGTAGAAGAGGCAGATGCTTGGGGCTTGATCTGGAAGGGGCAGATCACTGGGGCAGGAGCTGGAAGGGTAGCTCCATCCTTCCTCCCTCACTTGGCTTCTGTCTGCCACACCGTGAACAGCTAAGCCTCTGCCATTTGCTTCCACCTTTATCAACTGCTCAAGAAGGGATTGTGACCTTCTAAAACTGTGAGCTAAAATAAATCTTTACCAATTTAAGTTGTGGATATCATGTATTCTGTCCCAGCAATGGAAAAGTAACTAAGGCAGTTTCCCTCCAACTAGAGGTGTGAAGTTGTTATGAGGCCCTCACAAAGGCCCCAGATCTGTGGAAGTGTCTCCATCCTTTAAAAAAAAAAAAAAGAAAGAGCTTTATGGGCTGGAGGAGTGGCACAGTGCTTAAAGCAAGTGCAAGGCCATCAGTCTGATTCTCCAGTACCACAGAAGCTGGGCATGGGGGCATATGCAGGCAATCCCAACACTTGGAAGGCTAAGGCAAGAGGACTGCTATGAGTCCAAGGCCCAGCCTGGACTACAGAGCGAGACTGTCTCAAAAAATAAATAAAATAAAAATTAAAAAAGAGATTCAGGATTGTAAGAAGGGATCGGCTCTGCAAGTCTACTAAGTGAATATGCAAAGCTTCCAAGTACTGGTGGGCTATACAGGAATCATTATGGATTAAAGATTGGTCTTGACACAGACCAAGGATTTATATTTACAAAACGGGCACAGACATTCAGTTTGTGAGAAACAGAAAGGAAAAAGCAGATAAAATGTCTTGGAAAATAGGAATTCTGGGGACTATGGTGGAGAGAAGTGAACAGATCAGTATTTTTTTTTTTTTTTAGAAGAAGAAGAAAAAAAAAAAACTCCTAAGGCTGGAGGAATAGCACTGCTGTTAAAGCACAACCTTGCAAGCACATGGCCCTGAGTTGGCTTCCCCAATACCATATAAGCTGGGTATGGTGGTACATGCCTGTAATCCCAGCACTCGGGAGGCTGAGGCAGGAGGATTGCTGTGAGTCCAAAGACAGCCTGGGCTCCATAGTGAGCTCAGGACCAGCCTGGGCAACAGAAGTCTCAAAATAAATAAATAAATAAATAAAGTCTCAAAAATAAATAAATAAATAAATACTCTTCTTAATTAAGAAGGCAGCACATGTTCTAACTCCAGAACAACAACAAAACCTAATACTGTAGCAGGTATGGTTTTTCACTGCCTTTCAACCAATGGCCAAATTATTTAATCAGAGCGATGACATGATCTCTAATATCTTACAAACACAAAAAATATTTGTAAATTACATGAGCAATGTTGATCCACTTCTCGATGATTTTGGCTCTCTGCTGAGTCTTGAGTTCTTTGCCCCCCAGAATGGTGCTGACAACGCACTTGGTGAGGGTATTAAACTGAGAGATGGTAGCACGGATCGTAGGAGCCAAGTGTTTGTTTTCCTTCTTATCTCTTTGAGACCAAACGCAGCCCAAGCAGTGGTGAGGCACTACTTTCTTGAAGAGTTGCTGGAACAAAGAAGGAAGTGACAGTAAGGACAACTTAGACATTTCATATGGCTAGCAACATAATCTGGGCTACCTGTACATAAGTATTTTACAAACAGACAATACTCTTCTCCTCGTCTCATGGTGTTCACGAAACAAATATAAATAATTAATATCTTAATGGGTCCAAAAAGACTTCATGATTTTTTTAACTCTACTCAACCAAGCAGATAGAACATGAAGACCAAAAGAAAATTTAAATGGCCAAATAAATTTTGATTTATCTATCTTGCAAGGAAAGTCAAATGAGATCTAGACTACTGACCAGAGAAAGTGGTTAAGGTTATTTTAACTTCATCATCTCCAGAGATGTCCTGGTACCCACAATTGAGAACTATAATGCAAATGAAGGCCCACCGACCACCTGAAATGTGACCCATTAATGTACAGCACATAGCATATCCATCTATGTCATTGTTTCACATTCTTTAAAATAAAGAAAGAAGCCTACAGAAGCAAAAAGCATTCAACATTATAAACTAAAAGAAAGAAAGATGGATTTGAAACCTGGTTCTCAGGTCTTTCCCTTAAAGTAATAATCAGCAAAGTTTTCTATTTTCCCCTTATGATATCAGTTGTGCAACCAAAAAAAAAAAAGTCATTAAGCAAATCTGATTCTCATTTGTACAATTCGATATAAGGTAAGAAAAAGAACACTAGATTTCTTTCTATAGAATTGGAAGTTGAACCCAGGGCCTTCACTCAAGCTCCACTGTTACTTTTCATTCTGAGATAATATCTTGCCAACTTGCTCAGACTGGCTCAAATGTGTACTCCTCTTGCTTCAGCTTCCCAGATTGCTGGGATTACAGGCCTGTGCCATCACGTTTAGCTAGAACATCAGAGCTCACACAGACGACTAGTCTACTTCTGATACTTATTTGTGTGTTTATTAAATGGCAACTCTTTGCCACTGTCTATGTTGTTTTCATCAGTATAAGTGAAGCCAGGCATGGTTCTGCATGCCTGTAATAACAACTGCTGAAGAGGCCGGGGCAAGGGCACCAAAAGTTCAGGGTCAGCTGGCAACTTAGCAAGACCCTGTCTCAAAACAAAAAGGGACTAGGGATATATCTCTGCATTCTCTGAGTTCAACCACTGGTACCACACACAGAAAAAAGCAAGTACAGAAGAGCTACAATCATTGCAATAATTCTTAATAATTTCCTTTTCTTTTCTTACTTAAAAAAATTATTTCCCCTAAAAATATTATCAGGTAACACTAAGCTCTGAAATGTGACTGACATAATCAAATATGTAGAGCTAACAAAAATATTCAGACATCAAAAGTCAAGGAAGCACACATGGAAATGAGCTGCCAGGGAGAGGCACATGTGGAGTCAATGAATTTATTTTATCCTAACTTATACTCTGACCCCTTTACAATCCTCCAAATAAACAGTTCAGCTCTTGAAATATTTATGAGTCTAAAGGGAGAGAAATACCCATGGAACAGGGTAGATTTTGTTTCACTGGGATTAGAATTCTTACTTCCCTCTGTGACTTCAGCCATGTAAAAATGTGCCTTCACTCAGGATTGCAAGAAGAGCTTAGACCTGAATTATTCAGATGATGGTTTCAAGTCATATCTTAAATATGTATTTATAGGCAAAGCCTCTCTCAGAGACCCAGTCACACTACCCACTGCCTTCTTTGTGCCACTAACATTGTCGCTGTCCTACACAGTAAGTGGAAACACTTCAGAGACACAAGGACAAGACATACTGCATCCATGTAGGTCAGCTGCTCTGCCACGAGATCTTCTGAGAAGCAAGTGAATTCTGCTGGCCCTCCTCCCTCCTCTTCCTCTTCCTCTTCCAAGCTGAAGGAGATGGTATTGGGAAGCCCATCTGTTGATAAACGGAGGGGGGAAATCAATAATTGGGTTCCACTGGATATGCCTTTATTTATAGAGTCAAACTGGACTTCTTTCACATAGGAACAAGAAGACTAATCCTGTAGAAAATCCACTGGGAGAAGGCAGCAAGCACAATGGATCTGAGAGAAATGGAAGTGCAATCTCTGCTTGTTCTCAGATTCTTTAGTAAGGTCAGAGTTCTTATGCCATCATTACAACAAACCATTCCTAGGTTATAGGGGTCAAGTTTGGAGAAAGAAAGATGAACCTACATTCCAGGGTAACCTCCAACTCAACCTCAAGCTCCCTGGTCAACTCCAGAACTAATTCAGCTAATCCCAACACAACAATCTTGCCTCTTAGATCCAGAAGCCTGAGGAGTGGGCACGGAGGAGGAGGCCAGGTTGTGGGAGCCATTTTCATGTCATAAATGCCAACAAGCCCTCTGAATTCTCAAAAAAATTAAGTATTCTAAAAATTTTCAAATGTGTTTAGTTACCAAAGTCGAACTATCCATGAAATGAAGAATAACTTAAAGTAGATTTACCTGAGCCACCTTATAGGCAAGAGCATCAGTTAGCAAGTTAAATCTACGAAGCACATCCTGCAGAAGTAAGGGAAAATCACTGTCTAAAACTCCAACTAAAAACTTGACGAGCTCAGCATTGGGAATAAGCCTCCACTGGGAAAGCTGGACTCACATTCCCAGCCTTCCTTCCCTGAAAGCTTTCCTAATTCCTCAGCTGTTTCCCAACTTCAACTTTTTTCAACTCCTCACTCTCACTCCTGTCAAACCTGTTCTCCGGGGAAAATACTTGCATCCAGTTATGTCTCTGCAGACACTTAAGTCAGTGTGTTATTACTCTCCCAGAACATTTACACGTTAAGCCTTTTTCTTTGTAGAGTGAATGACCTTTTGAGATATTTTGGATTGGACTAAAGGAATAACACAGTGGTTGGAGAGCTTGCCTATCAAGTGCCAGGCCCGGCACTTGATTCTACAGCACCACAGAGGCCAGGTTGAGCAGTGCACACCAGTAATCCCAGCACTCAAGAAGCTGTAAATTGGAAGCCAGCCTGGGCTACATAGTGAGTTGAGGACCAGCCTTGACTACAAGAGCAAGGCCCTGTCAAAAAATAAATAAATAATAAATATCTTGGATCAAGTTGGTGTGGCTTTTATGAAATTCTTTGTGTACTGAAAATGAGCCCTATGCTCTCCCTATTGAGGCTACCCATGGCACCTGCCCACTCTAATGGCAGGGACATGACTTTAGGGTTAGCCCCTCATCCCAGAATTGAAAGTCCTGCGGTAAATGGGGTTGGATTTTTATTGGAAAAGGGAGTAGGTAGTCACCTTGTGCCCCAGAGTATAGGACACAAACAAGCACCAGCTAAAGGTAGTTACGATCCCAGGCTATGGGGAAACATTAAGCAGTCTGATTTCACCACTGTTCCTTCATACAACTCTGGTACTCTCTCATTCTGTGGAAAAATAAGAAATTTGGGCTCCGAGCCAAAGATTCAGAAAGGCCTGTCATCCCTCATGACAGCTACTATATAATATATACTAATATACTTAAAGCAATGAAGAGCTAGTCCACTTTAGCCAAAGACTGTATGTGCTAAGGCTCAACCTCCGCATTTACTTATTCAACAAACACTCACAGTGGTCTGACATGCAGCTAGAAGGTTGTTATGCATGAAGATTACACAATCCATTCTCCCTAGGGCCTAGGCCATGCCTTCACTGTTATAGCTTCCAACTCTGTTTAAGAAGTAGGTAAAAACTTGAAGTAGGATTTTAGTTTTGG
Source organism: Ctenodactylus gundi (assembly GCA_004027205.1). NCBI lineage: Eukaryota > Metazoa > Chordata > Mammalia > Rodentia > Ctenodactylidae > Ctenodactylus > Ctenodactylus gundi. The sequence goes on along the minus strand of PVKB01003648.1, from coordinate 73,365 downwards.
AAAACATACAGGAAGGTTTATTGATTTTGCCAGTATAAGATTGAGTATATTAAGAACATCTGAACCAAGTTCCTAAAACTCTCTCAGTAATGTATTTAATAAACAGAGCTTCAAGTTTTTTTGATTAAAATTTTCTAAACTTAAAATAGATTTATTTTTTGGATATTGCCTGAGACCTTTTGTGAAGTCAGGCAGTCTCACTGTCCCTGTCTAATCCTGCCAAAGGGGCTCTGCCTTCCAGGCCCTGAACTGGTGACAAAGAATGACTGGTCCCACTGGTTCTCCAATTAGGCCAGGAGCCAGGGGCTGCTCCACGGGGAGAGCTGAGCTCCAACACAGCATTTTCCAATCCACCACAAAGCCAGGAGGGGAGGCCCAGAAGGGACTGAGGTCCAAAGCTGGAGGACTGCCCCTGGTATTCAAGCATTCCTCCCAGATGAAGTCATCTGAGATAGAAAGTCTTTGGCTGGCAGCTTCTAATGATGCAATTGCTATTCCCCCTCTCTGGTCCCTGTACAGAAAAATATTCAATAGATACTCTGTGGAATTTAAAGTTACTGTATTTTCTTTGGTACTGAGGCATTTCCCTTATCTGTGTGGAGGACCTGTTTTCCTTTCCTCACGACGGAAATCAGGCCTAGCTTTAGGGAACCGCCTGCCAGACGCTCCAAGTGGGTCAGCGGCCATGGCAACCGTCACCTAGCACCCATGAGGGATCAAACATCATGCTGGAAGCCTGTTCAAGCCTCTTCCTTAAGTTTGTTAAAATCTATTAGTTCCAAGCACCCCATAACCCACAGTGGAAGCCCTTCCTTGTCCTTAAAAGTAGGAGGTCAATTCCTCAAATAGGGAAAAAAAAAAAAAAAAAACAGCCTCAGAAATTTCCTTTGATGAGGTCATTAGAGCTACTAGATGATGGTAATCTGTGCTGTCAGAGGATACATGAAAGTGGTACTTTTTATGATAAAGCAGAAACACTTCTCTAAACTTTTGTGAGAACAGAAGGTGGAGAGGGTAGATCCATTAATTTTTTTCAAGATGAATGTTTAAAATTATAACTATTAACACATGTTCATTGTACATATCAATGGGATCCATTATGAAATTTCCATACATGTAATACATGTATACATCGTGCTTTGAATTTCTTGCCTCTTAGACAGAAGTGGCTGTTCACAGGGGCTTAGAGTTCATAGAAGGAGGAGGCACGAGGCAGACAATAATAAGCAAATTCAGCACGGCACATGCTGACAAGGGAGCCACAAAAAGTCATCAAGGAAACTCTCTTCTTAGTTAAAAAAAAAAAATCCTAGGAAATTTATTTAACTTACCTGAACCACAGTTTCAGTTTTATCTATAAAGTACTAGAACCAGTGTTGGAGGTCTTGAAAATACCACCCCTCATTTTTACTCTAGAACTTTAAGGCTGGATTTGTCTAGCATGCACAAGGCCCTGGGTTTGATTTCCCAGCACCACATAAAAATGAGCCAGGCATGGCGGTGTACCCCTGTAATCCCAGCACACTAGAGGCTGAGGCAAGAGCCTCAGTTTGCCTTGAGTTTGAGGCCAGCCAGGACCACATAGAAAGTTTAAGACTAGCCTGGACTATAGAGCAAAACCCTGTCTCAGAAATAAATAAACAAATAAATAAAACTTTAGGGCTCCAAAAGTAACACCTCAAAAATTTTACCCCCACACCAATTCTCCAGCAACTGGGTATACCACAGTTTCCTATTCAGCCAATCTATAGGTAAGGGTACCACTGTGCTGCAGAATCAGAATCTAGCTTTTTCCCTGTGACCCATAAGTACTCACTGTCAGTTTCCACTTCTTGCTTCTGAAACTGCTCAAGAAGATTTTGTGCTCTTCTCTCTGGGTCAGAGCCTGGCATCATCCGCTTGAGATAACCCAGGAGCTTCTCTAAGCAAGGGAAGTCAGGGGGCTCTCGGAAATCTTCTGCACACTGGTCAAGCCAGGCCCTCAGGATTGATGCGATGGCACTGAGGAAGAGAAGTGAAGACTCACTGTACCCAACTGGATGTGGGGAGTCAAAACAAACCCTGCACATCAGGGCTTGTTCTGGGTGTGCCCCAGGAAAACGTGGGCAGGTGGTCAACAGATAACCCATCTACAAGTTCCTGGAAATATCAATGAACTTAAAGCACTTCAAAACAAATTTTGTTATTTTGAGCAGTGGCTAAAAAGAAGAGATAAAATATTGATAAGGTTTCAGAAAATACAGCAAACTAAACTTTGGAAAAACTCATCCAAGGCACGCGCGTGCACCGCGCGTGCACACACACACGCGCGCACACACACACACGCGCGCAAAATATTCAATGAGTCTTAAAAGCAACTGCAAAACAATTCGTAGACTGATGAGATTATGTGGCTTCTAATTCCAGTTTTCTTCAAATCAAAGAAGACAAAATCTACCCTGCCAATATTCTAGGAGACAACTGACTACCAGTAGGCCAGAAATCGATCTGATGAAAGGAAGCACCTGGGCTTGGGAAAGATAAACACACAAACTTCATCTTACCAAGATCACCAAGCTTTCTGCAGGAGCACCAAAACTACCTTCATAAAGTTATCCATTTGTGTCTCAAGTCAGAACAAGAAGAGTTTGTTCCAAGCAAGACAAATAGTAGGGAAGAGAATTTGGGTTTTAGAAAGCTACTACAGAAAAGTTTGTAAAGCCCAGTCTCTATGGGTGTAGTTACCTGTCATCACTTTATAGGTCAGAGGTCACATGCAGGACCTACTTTGGGTGAAGCAAGGTCCCAGAACACAAAAAGAGACAGGATCATGGTGTGTGCATGGCTTCCTCCAGACATGTTACCTATACTACTGTCTTTAGGTGAGGGGTACCCCTTCACTCAAGGAAAGAGACTGATGGAAAACAAAAGGAATAAAACATTTTGAATATCATTATCTTAGGCTGCGTACTCGAGAAGATCCCCAGATATTCTTCTGACTCAGAAGATGCTGGGCTGGACCCCACAGCAAAGAACAGCTACTCTGCCTAGCAACAGCCACGCCCTTGCTGCCGAGGCACACTCACTCATGAGGACTGAAGATGACACTGACTATATGTTAATTCAGGCGTGTTTTATCAAGACAGCTTCAATACTGTGTCTTAGCTAAAGATCTAGTTAATCACAACTTTTCAGTCAAAAAATTCTTAACAAGTTTTAAGATTATCATCACTACCTAGCTGTACCTCAAACAACCTATTTAATTAAACTGTAACTGTACTGAAGATTATTATCTATATACATGAAACTTCAGGCTGGGCTCCCACCGATGTGTCTAACTTTCTTGTCTTTATCTCATACCAAAAAGCTGGACTACAGTCAAAGTATAAATACGACAAAAGCCCATTTAACACTTAACCTTGGAAGCAAAGTACAGGCATAAGGAAATGAGTGTGTGAGCCGTCCTCCCCGCTGTGTACATCACTGTCACCTTACTGTGGACTGTGAGGCATTTGGAACTATAATATTCAATTATCTATATCAAAACAAGACAACATAAAACAAATAAGTCATAGAAATAATGTAATACTTCAAATCTTTTCCAGATTAAATAAAATAATTAAAAATATTTCATTCTTTTCCAGAAAGCTGGAGGCTCTGGGATTAATTAAAAACATGAGTCAAATACTAAAGTCACTGAACTCACTTTGAGAACTTTCACACTGTATTCAGTATTACTCTCTTCTTCACCAAAACCAAATACTACGAATTGAAGAAAGTATCATGGAAATGTCCCTCTAATACTTCATTTTTATAAGAAATATTATTTTTCTGTGAATAGTTTCTCTTCTTTTCAATAAGCAGTGAGCTAAGACCATGGTGGACACATAGGGGGTGACGGACTAGACACGGGAAAGTCTGACATCTGCACACACAGGTTGACTCTTGCAAGAATATGTATGCATTTCTCAAAACAGGGTTGAGCTGCCTAATTCCTGCTACTCATTGTGTCAGTGAGAAAATAACCTTCCAATGATATTGATGGAACATGATGCAGAGAGGCAGGAGTCAGATCACACAACAACAACAAAAAGAAATCACTGTTCTAGTAAGAAAACAAACAGTCTAAGGACTCCCTCAGTATTTTGTAACTTCAAAGAATTATCATACAGAAATTCAAATTACAGGTGAAAATCAGTGATATTAATGTATTATTCATTCCTTAATTGCTCATAATTATTAATTTTGAAATTACAAAACTTATTGCAAACCAGTATATCTTACAAATGTATATACATCAATGGAGAAAAATATGTACTCCCTTGATTCTAATCTCATTTCCACAACCTGTTACAACAGTGTGAAGTATATCCGCCTAGGTTATCTGTGGCTGTCTGCATTATTTACATATAAAAATATGTGTATATAAAGCCCAACCTGGTGGCGCAGGCCTGTAATCCCAGCACTCTGGGAAGCTGAGGATCCCAAGTTTAAGCACAGCCTGGGGAACTTAGCAAAACCTGTCTCAACATAGTAGTTTTCAAAGGGTTGGGAATGTAGCCGAGAGCAAAGGCCCTGAATTCAATCGCAGTACCACACACACAAGAAAACACATGCATCAATGTGGGCTTTTTTTCATTAAGCAGCATGTTACAGACACCTCTCCACTCACTACATCTAGGTCTACTCTACTGCTTCTCATGCCTACGTACTCTTTCCTGGTATGGATTCACTACAATTAATTTCATCACTCTTCTACTATTAGGCACAAAGGGAAGCAATTTCCAAGTTCTCACAATTATAAACAATTATAAAATCCATATCTGTGTTTATGTATCTGTGGCTCTATGTGAGTAGTTCTGCAGGACGTTTTGTAGAACTCATTTCTATGGAAAGCCACAGCCTGGGAATGACCGATGAAGTGTTACAGAGGAGCCTTGGTCCAGATCAGACATGCCTAGGGGTACACATCCTGACCTTAATCTGATACTTCTAACTAGCTCTGGTAATCTACTCAGTTCACTCATGTGACAGTGACCTTCTGTAGCGTGGCCTCAGCAGGTTGAAGTTCACTGCAATCACAGAATTTTCAAGAAAAGTATTTTTTCACACACGAGAAAAGGACCAGTGGATACACAAACTGTGGTACTTATACACAATGGAATACTACGCATCCGTAAGGTCCAACAGCGTGGAGGTTTTCACAGACAAATGGAAGAAACTTGAGAATATCATGCTTAGTGAAGTGAGTGAGAAGCAGAAGGTGAAACATCGGATGGTCTCTCTGATATGAGAGAACCAGACCACAACCATCTCATGGAACTTTAAACGAAAGACAAAGGGAAAGAAGGGGAGGGGGGGCGGTAAAGGGAGGGAAGGGAGGATAGGAGGAGGGACAAAGGGAGAGCGGGAAAGCCCTTGTCACTTTGATAAGGAAAGTATGTGCACAAAATGCTCAACTCCATTGTAAACCTTAAATTCTGCACGTGTACAAATCAATAAAATGGGGGGAAAAAAGGAATACAGGGGGTGAAAGAAGAAGACATAAGAATGGGAGAGACATACACAACGACATAATAAAACCCAAGGCAAACTCAGGGCCCCTAATCACCAGAGGGTTTCTCAGCATGCCACGGAAGGAGTTTTCTGGGAAGGCCTGGACCCTTGCCCAAAGCTCACAGTAGCTTTACATCTGTTAGTACTGGGAAGAAACTTTCTGTTCTTGATAGACTAAGAAGTGGATAAAAATGTGAAACTTTTAAGATTCCAAAAAGGGAAGCAGCATCACAAAATCATGGTAGAAGACACTATCCACTACTGCTGGATAATATCTGTCCATCTTACTCTGCCTGACTCTATCCCTGAGATTCCACTTACATCCTAACCAGGACTGAGCAGGGGGATACTCAAAAAACTTACTATGAAGGGAAACCCTGGACTGAAGCCACAAACATTCCAGAAAGGTATGACTGTCAGACTGGACAAGTCACCCAGCTCTGTGCACAGACTAAGAAACTAGGCTTGGCATCAGTGCACCTGGGAACTAAGGACTCAGTCAGTTAACGCTGCTGAGCCTTACCTGGAAAGGGGACACATTCGTAGAAACACCTGCCATCATCTTCCTGACAGAGGAGTTATGACTTCAAATGATGCAGGATCAATAAAGACATTTTGAGACACCTGAATAGAGATACAGCTCTATCCAGAATTACAACTAGCTGCCAAAGTCATAAAATAAAAGAAATAAAAAAGGTAAAATGAGTCTGGTAATCTCAGTACTCTTGGGGGCTGAGGCAGGAGGACTGCAAGTTCAAGTCTAGCCTGGACAATTTAGCAACTTAGCAAGACCCTGCCTCAAAAAGAAAAGAAAAGAAAAGAAAAAGAAAAAGAAAAGAAAAGAAAGAAAAAAGAGAAAGAAAAAAATCTGGGGATAGGGTTATATCTCAGTGTGAAGGCCTTGGGACTGATCCTGGTACCACAGGAAAAGAAAATAGATAGTAACCAGGCAGGCAGGTGACAGGCTCATCAAAATCAATCTGTGCTCATGGAATAAAGTCAAGAATTTGCCAGCTATAACAAAAAGAAGGACATGGAGTAGGAAGATAGTAATACAGAGAACAAATACATGTGGACAAACAGAGACACAGAACAGGTACACATGCAAGCACATGTGTGCACACAGACACACATACACAAACATTCGGAGGTACGCTCCTTGGGTGAGATGGTTTCAAAGATAAAAAAGACATTAAACTGTAGTACTAAATTCAAGGGATGATTCCTGAGTGGCTTATGAAGATTAAACACGTAATTCCTAAAGCCAAGTGGGAAGATTAAGACAGTGACATAGTCTAACTTAGCAAAGAGAAAAGCCAGCATGACATCCCTTGGCAAAATTCCATAGGTGATAAAATATTCTAGGGTTACTAAAATGTTTCATAAAATATTTTTCTACATATAAAATCATCTCTCCCGTTATGTGTATTCTCCAAGCCAAGAAATAGCAATTCCATGACCAAAAGAATAACTCCACCCATCTGAGCTCTTCAGGGTCCAGGAATATGAGATAATTGGACATGTTAATCAGGAGAAGATGTAGGTGTATAACTATTTTTTTTTTTTTTTTTTTTTTTTTTTTTTGGTACTGGGATTGAATCCAGAGTTTCACACTGAGCTACATCCTCAGCACATTTTTACTTTTTGATTTTGAGACAAAGTCTTGTTAAGTTACAAAGTTGCCGAGCCTGGACTCAAACTTATGATACTTGTGTGTCAATGTCCTAGAGTACTGAAATCACACACATACCAGACCTAACTTCCTTCCTTTCTTTCTTTCTTCCTATCCATCTGTGGTACTGGGAATTGAACACAAGGTGTACTCTAAGCTGCATTCTCCAGTCTTTTTTTGTTTATTTATTTGAGACAGAATCTTGCTAAATTGCTAAGATTCCCAGGCTGGGCTTGAACCTCCTGCCCAAAGTGTTGTGATTACAGGTCTACATTACACGGCCTGGTAGAACTTTTTTTTAAGTGCAAAATATTTTTCTACTTTATAACCTTCTCTAAAACTTTGATTGTCTCATGTAAATAATGAAATGGTAAGAAGATCTATGTGGGGTGAACCTCATGAGCAATATGGTTGTGGCCATTGCCAAGCTCAGAGAGTGAAATCTAATGCATTTGTCCTTCCGGGAAAGAAGGCTACATCAACCTTGACACTGACTCGGCTGGACCCTCTACCTTGTTCTCCTAATCATAATATGCTTTTCCATTGTTTCAGGAAAGGCTGCCAGACAGAGCTGCCTCTGAGATTCCAGCTAGATGGTTTTCCTATAGAGATAAAAAGGTACAGAGATTTTGGTTCTTTCTCTTTTCTTTTCGATCTGGAAAAGATGGAAATATTATCATCTGGACTTGACAGGGTCCTGTTACAATGCCTTCTTGTACTTTCCACTGTTACATTAGTGGTAAACAGGGATTAGACTACTAGGAGGGGAACTGAAAGAGAGATTGAGAGAGGGCCAGGAAAATAAATGCAAACAAAGCCAGAATCAGATCTAAGCACCAGAAGGTAGAGGAGGTCTGTGGCCAGGGGCAGCTAAGGAAGAGAAAAAGCTGCAAGGCAGGGAGGAAGGAGAAAAGGAATCTGATAAGAAAGCACACTGGAGTAAATGGCAATGGCAGAGAGCCAACAGTAGGATGAGACGAGCCTGAGACCAATTACTGAAAGTCAAGCTTACTTACACATCTGCCTTTCATTCCCACACCAAGAACTTAAGAGAAATTTTTTAATTTTTTATCAGAAGGGAAGAAGAAGAGGCCACACAGTACAGAGGTGAGGTCTGGATTACATCAAAGCTCTTTCCTTTATCACTATGTGAATTCGGACATGTTTCTTACCCTTGAGGTTCTTCATCTGTAAAAGGATAATAGTAATACATAAGGTAATTATGAGAATTTTAAAAATATATAGAGTCTCTATCCCAAGCATTATGCCTGCTATGTAGTCAATAACTTCTAGCTACCCTCAGAAAAGAGCATTGCCACCGCTCATTACAGTTATCTTTTAAAGACCTCCATAAGTCATTTTCCATAGTCCCAATACTCAAGGCTACTGAGACATGAGGATCACGGGTTTGCGCCCAGCCAGGGCAACTTGGCAATTTCAAGAGAATCTGTCTCAAAAATCTCAAAAAAAACCAATAATAATTTATTTTTATTATAAAGGGGCTGGAAATGTAGCTCAGTGCAAAGGCTCTAGATTCAATCCCAGCACAGCAAATCCTAATACATACATCCTTCCCTCATTTTCCAATTACATACAGTTCCAGAGAAAAGTTTTCATGTTATAAATAGACCTCTATTTTTACAAAAAATCACAGGGGCCTTCTATAGACCCTTCCTATCAGAAGGGAGTTTCCATTGGCAATGTCAGATGCCAACACGCATGGAGAACAGGAAGCAGGCTCTCATTTCACGGGCCTGACTGATTTGGGCTTCCTTCTTTTTTTACATCCTTCAACCCATCTCCTTCCCCAGGAAACAAGTCTAACTTCCACATTTCATAACAGCTGTTTGACAGACCTTGCTCAGGGAGTTCATATAAAGCAACAGCCAGGGAAAACAGTATGGAACAAGGAAATAATGCCACATTAAAAGATCTCAGAATAATAACAACCTACTATGTCAGTCACAACAATGAACATAACCTTAATTCCTCATGTACAATGTACAGGCAAATGGGGAAAGAGAGAAGAGATTGCCAGCATCGCAGGCCCCAAAGTTTTCTTACATGGCAGACTTGAAAAGAAAAGATCTGAGTGGGACACCCAGGGCGTGGACCTAGCTGGACCTGCATTCAAATACCAGACCAGTCACTTCATTACCAGTTTGATCTTACTCAAAAAATACAACCTCTATGAAACTTCAATCAGTACACCTATAAAGACAGGGCAATATCTGAGAATATTTGTGACAGTGAAAGAAAAAGCAAAATATCCAGCAGAAAGTCTTTCCTGGAACAAGCACACCACAATGTAGCAGTAGCAGTGGTAAGGATGGAGTGGATAGTATTGTCTTTTTTACTGTCTATAAGGCTGCAAGGATCAGATAACAAAATCTGGTTGTGATATCTATTTAATTTTTATAGTATAGAAAAAAACCCTCATGTGACTGACTTTTCTTCTCTTTGAATCACTGATTACTGATACTGAATTATAGTTTCTCAACTATTAGAACATCAATTTCTGCTCAGTAGATTTCTACTCATTTTTTAGGGTACACAATTTTAATAACAAAAACTATAGTTTATATTTTTTCTTTTGAATCTTTCAATATGTTAAAGACATTACCAGGCTCTTTTATAAAACATTATTTCTCCATTTTTTAATTTTACTTTCAAAGGCTTTCCATTCACATTATAACCTCTAATTCTTCTAAATTTGGGGTTTTAAATCCTTTCGCTATATTATCTACCCTTCCTCCTTTTTCTCATTTCTGTTAGAATCCCTCAGCTTAATTTAAATTGTCTTCTTTGAGTATTTAAACTTTCTGGAATAAATATTAATTATAAACTCTCCATGAAGAGTTTTAATATTTTCCACCATTTTAAGTTCCCTAGGCATTAAGAATCATAACCAAGTTTCTTTAACTGCTCTCTCTTCTAAATTATGTCCAAATCATGTCTAAATTATGGGTTACTACTATGTACATGATTCTCCACCAGTAACTGAAATCTGGTTTACAGTTTTCGGGAAAAGATGAAAAGAATAACATCTGTATCATTTGATCATGTAGAAACAACAATACAATGATCTTGTTTTTTGTTTTTGTCTACTTGTTTTTCGCAGTGCTGGAACTCTAACTCAGGGTGTTGTCAATGTCAGACAAATACTCTTGTACCTCTGCTGGAGCTCCAAAGAAAATGATTTCAGCAATTTGGAGAACTGCTATGGTAAAGAGTTTGAGAAAACAAAACTTGGCCTTCCAGAAGGGAAATGATGAGATTTAATTAAAGAAAAGGAAACAGAAGCTATTTCAACATTATATTCGTCATTAGTAGGAAGAAATGAAGTGTCATTTCCTCAGGAGTTTCAAAGCTCTCTAAGAAGTGTGTATGCGTGCACACACATATACACACATGCACACAACAACAATCACACATTTTAGAGAATAATGCTTCATGATGTAAAAGTTTTACATGGTGAATAGCCTTTCTTTACATTCTCTTTACTTCAGAATTCAATGATTGTAATATATTTGCCTTGAAGAAAGTTTTTTTTTCCTTCTGTTTCAAATTTTAATATTCTCAAAGACAGCACTTTATCATGTAAAAATGTCACCCGGACAGAGGAAGAGGGCACAGGTGGAATGAATGTTAACAGAGATATTCCTTCTGTCATACGAAATGAGTTTTCTAATTTCTACAGCCAGTTTAGGGACTGTAGAAAAAGAAACACAGCACAATTTAGAATATTCGCCAGCCTAGTCCTAACATCAGAAACCATTGTGTGGCAAAGACTCCAACATCGGTAGGTCTTGGTAGTTCACTTGCACCTGAAGGCACTATGGTTTTAACCTGACCGGTTATGTTTCTGATACTGTACAGAGTCTGAACTAGGCCTTCCTACGCCTGGAAATACAAATACTCCAAGTGGGAGTCACTCCGTACAATCTGATACTTTCCTTAAATGCATGAATAGCCCTTATCAGATGTAGCCCAAGATACCAGAAACCAATCTTTCATCTTGAATGCCACACCACTATTTCCACATTTTCCTTCTTTAAAGTTCCTCTGTCCTCTGAGAGGTTCGTTAGATCCACATTTAGAAATGAAGAAAGACTCATCTTGGGGCTAGGGAGCTGTATAAAATGCAAGGGTCACTCTATGATCTACCACAAAAAATGAAAAACCAAACATGTTTGAACATTTTTTTTGCTCACAGTTCAACCAAATAGTGACTCCCTGGCCTTGTCTCATCCCCACTCGTCGGCAAAACAGAAAGCAACTGCCCCAAAACAGGATGTTTACTTCCTAGGATGTCATTGGGTTCTGGCTGTCTCCCACCTGAAATCACAAGAGAACACACTGGAAACAAAGAAAAACAATGGGCTTTTGGAACCCCTTTCCATAAAACAATGTTTTAGCTCAGCTCCTTACTTCTGACCAAAGGGAGCACTTGTTATGAAATGATTAAGAATAAGCAAATCAAAGCCCATCTACTTTTTCTTCCTGTTTTATCAAGATTGGTTACCCAAGTCTCTTTAATAGAGAAAAGTAGTCAGAGGATATCTCTCAAAAGTTCAATATAACGTTTGAACCAGATCTTCATTTCAATTTTTGGTATCTATTTTCATTTTTAAAATAAATTTTATCATAGCTACATTGAATTTGAAAGGATGTCGGAGAGCATTATGTTCAGCACTCCTTTCCAAGTGAAGAATCTGAAATTGAGGTAAGTAAAATGACTAATCTGAGGTCACATGACTGTTAACAGATTAATAAGAGCAGGAGCTGGAATCTGAGATCTCCAAGACCTTTCACCTCCCATGTATCTGATCCTGGACCACTCTGACATTTACTCAACTAATTATAAAAAGGAACACATGTCAATAAAATTCTAAATAAGCATGCTTAGATGTGCATAAATTAGGATAGTCCTCACTTGAGGGCCACAGCTCAACACTTTTTAGCAGGATTTCTTAACAAGGCCCTATTAAAAATTAGAGCATAAACATTCTTTGTGGAACATTCTAAGATGTTTAGGCACATATCTAGCCTCTATCCAATAGCAACCATCACAAAGTCAAGACAATCAGTATGTTTCCAAACATTACCAAATAATCTCTGAGAGAAGATGTCACCTTGTCAAGAATCAATACCAGATATCTATACCCCTTACACATCTAAAGGCTATCAGAAAGCCACTGCTACAAAGTAGAGTCCCATGGCCTGAAATGCCAATTATCTCTACAAATTAGATGCCAGAAGCCTGGAATGACCAAGAAATGACCAACACACATGGATAGAGGAAGGTGCTTCCTTGGTTCCTATCAGAAAGACAAGGCAATGGCCTTATCTAGATCTAGAGTATAAGTATTTAGAAGGGCTTCTTCAGAAAAAAAAGAGAGCAAGAATGTAATAGTGAAATGAGATCAAAAATAGTAAAAGGAGAAATGAGGAAAAATGGTAAAAAAATGACAGAAGAAAGAGAAATGGAGCAAGAAAGAGGTCACAGTGAAATGGGATTTTAACATTCCAGAATTTGTAGGACAGAGAAAGTCATTATAAAGTGGTATATTTTCATTAGGCATAATTTAAAAAAAAAAAAGGTGACTCAGTCTGAAGGAAAAAGTCAAGAACTTTCCCTGAAGTCGCTGTGGGGCTTTGGGAAGTGACCATTGTCCCCAGATGATGGAACCCTCAGGGGAGCTCTATGTGAAGCTCTTTGTTGAAGCTTCACATGCTCAAAACTTCAACGCTCTTTAAAACAGCTTATCCTGGAGTGTCACCCACGTTAGTGTTCCTGGCGCACAATGAATTTCAGTGGGACTCTGAAATAATGAACATGACTTTTCAAATCCAGAGCACAAACAATTTTCTTAACTGTTACTTCCCCAAAATCTATTTAATCTCAAAATACCTCCTGGGAAATAGACTGTATATTTTTCAGACTATTACTCTTCTTGGTGTGCTTAGATGGCTGAATAAATGATAGATCTAGATCTGACTCAGTTCCAACACAAGCAGATGACAACACACTGTGTCTGAAACTGGCTATAGGTCTAGGCCATTGGACCTAGATCTGACAAGCCAATTCTTACAACATCTTTTTTCATATATATGCTCAAAAATATCCACTACTAAAAGGCCCTACTTCTTAATAATATTACTTTAATAATCTTCTATGGATAAGCAAAAAAAAAACCTTTAAAGTTCCCCTAACATTATGCATCATCATTTGTAAATTCTGAAGTACTTAGGAGACACTTATGGGCCTTCTTGAAACACAGACCTTAATCCAGCAAGTCTGAGGTGCAGCTTGAAGCTCTGTATTTGTAACAAGCTCTCCTACATGGTGCAGATGCAGTGATCTATGGTCACACTGAGTAGGAGGTCCTCAAAGTCCAATCCATTCCAAAAATACCCAACACCTATTGAATTAGATTGTTTCACTCTCATAAAAAAGAAAAATCATGGCTAACTACCCATAGCTTACCGAAGTAAAGTCCAAACACTCTGTGAGAAGTTATAGCTCTTCACTTTATAACTCTAATCTAGGTTCAGCTCCACAGATTTCCTTTACCCAACATGTACACCAGGAAGCAACCATTACCACCTGTGTGTTTTTCCTAGAATTCCACGAACCCAAAATTTCCCTGTGCTAGTTCCCTGTTCCCTCTGCCTGGATGGCTCTACTGCCCAAGTCATGGCCAACTTTCATTGTCACCTCTTCACAGAAACCCTACCCAGGTTCTTTAGGAACCATGTAACTATTTCTCTCATCACAGCTAGCATTTGACATTCAAGTATCTACACTGGTAAGTCTGGTTTTCTGCAATAATATATTAAAAGCACATGAAGCCAAACTCAGAAGCTAAAGATGTCCTCAGTTTTCTGGCTCTCACAGCCCTTATTTCTCTTTAAGTGTGCGTGCGTGTGTGTGTGTGTGTGTGTGTGTGTGTGTGTATGTGTGTGTGTGTGTGTGTGTGTGGTGACACTGTGACTGAACCCCAGGCAATTGCACTGAACTACATCCCCAGCTCCTCCTTTAAATTTTTATTTAGAGATAGGGTCTCACTAAGTTCTCTAGGCTTAGGTCAAAATTGTGATTCTCCTGTCTCAGCTTCCCAGACTGCTGGGATTACAAACATGTACCACCACAGCCAGCTTCCAAAAAAAAAAAAAAAAAGGGATCATTAGTAAATCCTCTGAGGATTTAAAAATTTTACAGGATTTCCCCCCAGAATTTTGATCCCAAAATACATCTAACACCAGAAGTTTTGGGTAGCAGAGCATAGATCCCATCTACTCAAGAACATCACCCCTACAGCAGCCTCACTCCTGCATGATTAGAATCTCCTCGACCATTCTCATTAACATATCTCCCATTTTAAAAAAATTAAAAACACATATATGCGAAACCCGTCCCTTGTCCCCAGGTCACCTTCCATTCCACTTCTTACTTCCCCTGTACAGCACAATTCCTCCGTGCTATCCCCACTTCCTCTCCTTCATCCTCTCTTAACCCACACTCCATCCACCAAAGCTTTGCTTGTCAAGGGTCACCAAAGACTGCAATACTGCAAAGCAGACATTCCTCCAACTCTCCCCACTTGCTCTATGGGCAGCACTGGACATAGCTGCCACTCCTCCTTAAGCTCTTTGCTACACATATCCCCTGGGATACAACTTCCTCTTCTTTCTTCTCCTCCCCCATACTCTGTAGATTCCCTATTCCTCCACCAGAGCCTGTGGATTCCTAACTTTAAACCCTGGATAAAACTAAGGCTTAGACCTTGGACCTTCTTCTCTCTTTCTATCCTTATACCCCAAGAGGTCAGAGCCAGTCAGTCCCATGGCTTCCAACACTACAAAGCAAGGATGCCCAAATGTATTCTAGACCTCTCCCTGAAGTCCATACTCATCCAATTACCTCAAAATCAGCGTGTCTATGACTAACTTCTTGACATGTACCCCTCACCACACCTGTTTGTCATTACCCATCTTGCTTGCCTCGTAAAACAGAGGTTCTGTTCTTCCACGGAGGTGCCCTGGCCTCTCTTTTTTGCTCATATAGCCCACCCACTCCAACACATTCTGCCAGCCTTCAAGATCTCTACAGAATCACAGCACCTCTGTACCTGCCAATGTCCACACTACCACCAACCCTTGCCTAGACCGTGGTAAGGGGTCTCACCAGCCTCCCCTGCTCCCACTCTTGTCCCCATCCCCACTACAACAGTCTGTTTTACACCCAGAACAACAGGAAGTCTTTCAAATGTAAGTTAGGCCATAGCACTGTTCTCAAAACCTTCTAAGTGCTTCTTGCCTCCCTCCAGCCACATTCAATGCCCTCTCTCAAGCCTCCATCTTGCAGCTGATCCAACACCCACCACCTTCCCCGCTCATTCCCTAACACTGTCCACTCTACTCCCTTGGCCTCCTGCTCCTTCGCAGCTGCGTTCCCACCTCAGGGCCTCTTCTGCGCTCTCTCTGCCTGTATACGACCAAGGCTCAGCCCACACCTCACGCAGCTGTGCTCCAGGGACACTAAGGAAAGATTCTCTTCCTGGAGTCTCATGCAAAACCAAGTCTCCATCAGGACACAGCCTCCATCTTTGCTTTATTCTTCCTCACTTTTGGGTGTTTATTCTTTGCTTTTTTCTTCTAAAATATAAAAATGATTAAGACTTCCTAAATTATGTCTATTTGGCTTTTTCACTTCTTTATTTTATTTGCTTCTTTATTTTGTCTCCCTGAGCACAATGCCTGGCAAACAGGTGGTGCTCTGCACATTTTTACTGAACAAATAAATGACTATTGCTTGATAATAAGTCCATGCCTGTAGGTATTATGGAAAGAAGCCATGGCAGCATTTCAAAGGAACAAGACATGGCTAAACACACTCATTTAGGATATGGTCCAGACTGAACTAGTGAAGCAGCGGAAAGACACACTCACTTCCTGATCACCGTCTGGGACTCTGATGAACTGGAGCTTCCATCTTCCTCACAGCTTGGGCCAGTCAGGTTTCCATACCTATACAGATAAAGAAAAAATGAGCAAAAGCAATCAATGGCATTGGAAAGCTGTTCCATATTCCTTCAACTACAAAATTACAGGTACACTTTGGCAGAACAACTAATGAAAGAGCTATTAAAGAATAACAATAAAAATGGTGCAGTAACATTCACAGTTACTGAATGGATCTATCTGTACATTGTAAATAGAAAAGCAGTTTAACAATCACACTACTTAAATTTTTCTCTTCATATTTAACATTTCTTCGAATTTTTAAAAGATTTTAATCGGATTTTCCTCTCAGCAGGACAATCAGATATCTAGTAATACAAAGAAGGCAGGGTTGTCGTGAACTCTGTCACACACCAGACTACACTCCCACCCTCTGCTCTATTTACTTGAGGGAGGAGTGCTCTACTGACATGGCTTTTGCTCTCTCTTGGACACTAAGGGATGACTTCACCCTGTACTCAGGAGTCTGTCTGCCTTGGAGGGTAGGTCCTGTTGGAGAACGATCCTGGAAATAACTATGGGCCACAAATAAAGGCAGAGCTAGCAACAAGACTGGAGACTAGAGTTTTTGTGCTATAGCCACTAAGAGCTGCGGATACACTGCACCAGGCTGTCAAGACTCAAAAACCAAGCAAGTGGGGCTGAGGAGTCTGAATTTTTGGAAAGTAGCAGGCACTTAGATTTCAAAATGTTGCTCATTACAAACTCAGACTTCATCAAAACAACTGAAGACTTAATTAACCTCTTAACCCATTCTTTCAACTTCACATGTAAGCAAGCTCATATCATGCAAATATTTTATTTTTAGTTCAGAATATACATCTGGCAAATTCACATTCAGTTCTTAAGGAGGAGTCTCTATTCATTTAGAGTTCCCTAGACTATTTCCATAGTTTCTCTTTCTATCCATAAAGAATTCAAAGTCCCGGAAGTTTCATAAGCTGGTTGCATGTCCCATGGTTTCGGTAACAGAAATTCTATTATCAATGTTTTACATTTTTAAAGAACGCACTTTTGTCTTCTACTAACAGGATTAAAAGTTCCAGTACCCTTATGGCTTCATGTTCCTAGGATTTACAAGTTCTTTTAAAATAAAAAGCCCACCATCTGGTTTGACTGACTGCCAGTCCATCTGGTGTCCCTTTCACCCCATCCTGGTAGGTCCCAGTTTGTGCCCTCAGGCACTTCCAACCCCACCCCCTCCACCAGCTACTTTCTCCAGTTCATCAGCCTTATGGGTTTCTTAGCCTCCTGAAAATATTTTCCACTGGACCCCACCTTCCTAGTTCCTTTTCCTTCTGTCTGCACCTGCTATTTCGAGGGCTTCCAGAGTGACCCTTTGCTCTTCCTGAGATAAGCACTCACTTAGGTTAAGATTTACTCAACCCCATGCAAATAAGGAAGGGACGGAAAACGAGATTCCTAGTAAATACACAAAGTGGAATTTGGCTTTATCCTTGGCCACCATCATTGTGAACTATGTCCTCACGTTCTCACAACAGGCTCTTTGGTTTGCTTAAGAAGGAAAGATCACAGTGAGTGCAGCAAGAGGGGAATTCTTCAGAAGCCACCAGACCACCCATCTGCCCGACTGGAGAGATCTGCAGATTTTCCTGCCAGCCCCTCACGTGGGATATAATCTGTTTTTGTCATGTTAATTAGCTAGCCCACTGATCTCTCTCTCTCTCTCTCTCTCTCTCTCTGATTACCCTGGAAACACTATATCTTCTAACTGGAAACAATGATAGAAATAAAGGGGTAAATGCTCAGGACAGAAAAGCACTTTATTGATATTTTTCTTTTTGGAGAGTTTTAGATTGGATGTTTTCAGATCTTCCTACTTTAGTTTCTCCTGCTCTCCTGCTCTTTTTTGTACTTTTCCAACTCAGAGCTAAGGTGCAGTTTAGACAGCACCAACACCTACCACCATTCCTTGCCAGAGTGCATTGCATGAGCCCAGATGGTGTCAAGAAAGACTACACAACTTACAAAGGTGAGCAAAGCTCTCACTGATTAACCCAGTGCCACCTGCAATAGCTCAGCAGATCATACGCAGAGTGTCTTATAAGTTCACAGTCAGGACCACGGTGATTATCTGGCAATAACTAAGAGGCGCAAGAAAGCCTTCAATAACAAGGCACATGAGGCAAAGCACATAATCTACTTGCTCAGGCCCAAAATTTACAGCTCTGCCTAATTCTTTTCCACCCAGCCCAAATGGTTGGGCTCTTGTAACATCTGCTGAACCTGAGTATTTCTTATCACTTCTGTTGTTTCCACTCTGGCTCAAACTACTGCCATCTTTGGCAAAAGCCACTCACTAACTAGTTCTATTTCCTGGCTTCTGCCCAGCAACAGGATGATCCTGCTGAACACAAATCAGATCGTGTTGCTCTTCTATTCAAAACCCTCCATGACTCCCACCGGAAAGAGCTCGTGTTACGTTGCCCACAGGCCCTACATAATCCTCCCAGTAGCTCTCACGATGCCTGATGCCTCTCGTTCACCCCCTTCCTGCCTCACTGGCCACAAACCCAGCTCCACACTTTACTCATGCTTCTGCCTCTTCTCCCACCTATACCCATGGCCAGCTTCCTTGGCCCCTTAGGTCTTTGCAAAAAACATTGCCTTATTAATAAGGCCTTCACTGACCATCCTGTGTAAAATGCAACCCAACTCTAATACCATCCCCTTCACTACCTTATTTCTCTTAACAGTTCTGAACATTTTCCATAATAATATAAATTAATTAGCTATTAAATTAATCATGCGTTAGAATATAAAATCTGTGCTGCTGCCTTTTGCATCTATTGCTCACTCCTTTGTTTTTTCCCCTCCCTCTTTTTTTTTCATTTCTAGGGATTGAACCTAAGGATGATGCCCTGTCACTCAGCTCTACCTCCCAGTCCCATTTATTTATCTGTTTATTTATTTAGAGACAAGGTCTTGCTAAGTTGACCAGGCTTTGTGCAGCTCACAATCTCCCGCCTCAGCCCTCCATGTGCTAGGATTACAGGTGTGTCATGCCATGCCTGGCTGCTCATTACTCTTGGAGTTTACAAAAGGGCTTGCATACAACAAGTACAGAGGATTCCATGTTGCAAGCTAATGAGGGGTCTAGCAGGCCTCTGGAGGCAGACAAGATAATGGCACTATCTGACCTCACCCTTGTGTAAGTGCCTTAACCTAAGTTTTCATTTTAAAGGGTTAAGAGCATAAAAAAAAAAAAAAAACTTTCAGATAGCTGTCATTTTTCAAGAGATCTAAAAATAAAAAAAAAAGCTTGAAGATTTTTCAATATGAGATCTTAAAGGTATTAGCAGGATAAAAAGCAAACACACATGCATTGGTACAAGGGGGACTCTTCTGAAATTAAGGAGGCTGTAATTCTTGGGCACTTAACAGACTAGGGCAGGGAAAATAACTTGCCCTTGCACCTTTCTCAACAGTAGGGAGAATTAACATTTTACAGAAATAAAACTCTCCTAGCTATAAAGTCCAGAACTCTACTGTTCATCTGAGACCTTACTAGATTAAGAACAAATCTTTGATGTTTCCCTGAACCAGGTCATGGCTTCCCATCATACTTTTGTATCTTTTTGTGAATTGAAACATTTATTTCTCTTGGTTCTGGAGACTAGGAAGTTCAATATCAAGGTACTGGCTAACTTGGTCTCTGGCAAGAACCCCACTCCTGGCTTGCAGACGGCCACCTTGTCACTCTACATGTCCTTACGTGTAGAGGGGAGGGGAGAGAAGGAAGATCTCTCTTTCCTCTTGTTTATAAAACTATGAGTTCCATCAAGAGGGTCCCATACTAATAGCCTCATCAAACTCTAAGCACCTCTCAAAGTCCCTGTCTTCAAACACTGGGGGTTGGGCTTCACTATAGGAATTTTAAGGGGGCACAGTTCACTCAATTGGACTTTTTGGTTGTGCATTTATTCATCTCTGGAGTTGCTTACTACATTACACTAATATTGACACCTAATAAGGCCAATGTGACTCTGATCCCACTAGAGTTGGCTTTTTCTTTTAGGTTTTTCTTTTGTGGAGGAGGGGTTCTTTAGTTTTTGAGAGTCAACTTGTTAAGATTCTTCATACATAACTAACAGAACTCATTTCAGTCCTCCTCCATACAGCACAGGTAACATTCACTGCTCTTCTTATCATTCCTTCACTCCCAGGACAAAATTAAGTGTGTGTGTGTGTGTGTGTGTGTGTGTGTGTGTGTGTGAGCACGCACATGTGTGTGCACGTTTAATTAACTGTAGTAGAAAAGCTACAGGCAAATCTATCCACAAGGTCATCCCTAATTTCTGCAAAGCCTTTCTAGGATTTAAGATCAAAGCCTCACCTTGTAAGAAGTCTTACCAAGGAGCAACTGCCCTTCTATAAGTGGTAACTTATAAAACATTCACATACAAACTGTCAGATAACTTTTGACAAGGTTATCACAAGGCAAAAGGCCTCCTGAAGCATAGCCTTAAGCAATAATTTACCATACCATAAAAATTGCTAGGAAAAAACTAACATAATATTTAACTGATTGCTGGTATTTAAACAGGAAAGAGTTATTTCCAGATGTGATGTCTTCATTCTTCACAGCCCATCTGGATAAACAAAATATTTAATATGAGCTTGAATGAGAGGACCAGGGGTATCTGTGGCTCTGAGCCCAGGCCACATCTCTGGTGGAGGCAATTCTAGCTTTGATCCCCAACAGGAAAGTCTCCCGAACGCACACACAGAGGTGGAAATGCTAAAGAATCTTTCATGCTCTGATTCTGGCAAATCAGCCAATCCAAATAGTAGTTAAGAAGCACTGAGAAATCACCACCACCAGGTCCTGAGCTAAGGGCTTTACCTGGTGTTGTGGTTATGATCTGGAGTGTCCCCCAAAAGTCTCATGTATTTTAATGGAACCATGTGATGTTGGTGGATTGGGTTCTGGTCTGGAGGGGTGGACGACAGTTAAGTTAGGATTAACAGTGTGTAGTGGCCACATCTGGATGCAGGAGGGACTGGTTACTGGGTGGAGACCTGGAAGGATACATAAGCTGCACTTGCTTTCCTGGAGGACTGGGACTAGTCTCAACTAGCCTCAGCTTGTCTTCCCGTTTGGCCGGGGAAGCTGCCTCCACCTCTCTCTCTTTGTCACATACTTCGATAGTTGCCGGCCACCCCTGAATGGACTGTGACCTTCAAGAATGTGAGCTAACATAAACCTTTCCTTTCCTAAGTTTGTGCGTGTTGGGTATTGAGTCACAGCAATGAAAAAGTAACTAAGACAGTATTGGTACCAGGAGTGGGGTCATTGCTGTACTTTACCTGAAGATGTGGCTCAGAAGTCTTTGGAACAGGTTTGCAGAAGGAATTTGGAAAGGTTTGGGGATGCAAGCTGGAGAAGCCTTGGAGTGCTCTGAGCCAAGTTTGACGGGAGATTCTGGTCAGAGCTCAGAAGACCAGAATGCTGATAGAAGTGTGGATTGGAAAGGCCAGGCTCAATTAGTTTCAGATGGGAAGGAGGACTCTATTGGCAGGTGGCCTAAAAACCATGTGTGCTATGCTCTGGCAAAAAGTTTGTCGGAATTTTGCCCTTGTCCAGAGACTCTGCCTGAAACTGAGATTAAGGGCAGTGGACTGCTTCCTCTGGTGGAGGAAATCTCATGGCAGACTGAGGTTCAAACTGTTACATGGCTACTGTTTGTGGCTTTTAACCAGCTTTATAGTGAAAGACAGGAGACAATGGCAAAGAAAACAAATGTAAAAAGATTGCAGTCTGGAGTGGAAAAGCATGTGGTTGTTCAAGAAACTAACATTAAACAAAAGCCAAGCAGTTGGAATCGGGAGTGTAAAAAAGAGGCCTTCACAGTGACTCAGGAATCAGCAAGATCCCACCCTTTACCAATCAAAGGGTGAAAAGGCAAAGGATCTTGTCCTGTGAAGAATACTCCAGAACTTCCTGTAAGGCCAAAGAGGGAAGTGTTTGTTGGAGTTCAGCTTCCTAGAGTTCAGCAATCCAGGCACTCAGAAGCTGCTGCAACCATGGCACAAAGGAGCCAGATTACTGCTCAAACCAGTGGCAGATCTTGGAGATGTCCACGAGGTCCCAGCTTTACAAGCTTGCAGAGGCCAAGAGTTGTGGGTTCATGGAGGCTTCCACCCAGGTTTCAGAGGAAGGCCTTGGAGGCCAGACAGTGTGACCCTGGGAGGGCAATGTGTGAAATTGTGAAGGAGAAGCCAGAAGTCCAGTGGAGAGCCCAAAAATTTGGAGAAACCAGGAGCATGGATTGTCAGCTGAGAAATGCAGCAGGCCGTGAGTGGATCCAGCCCGAAGGAGAGAAGATGGAGGTTGCAGTCAGCAGGAATGCCACAGGGGTGGGACCACCCAAGCCCCTTGGAGTCCATGCCTCCCCAGCATTTACCCCAGTTCCTGGACAGGGAGCTACAGGATTTAACACTTGCCCTGCCAGATTTAGGAATTGTTCTGGTCCTATTGCATTTTATTACCTTATTCGTCCCGTATGGAATGGAAATGTTTACCCTGTGCCGTTTTATGTTGGAAGTGCTTAACTCTTTGGTTTGAACAGGAGCTCACAGCTAAAAGTTTGTCTTACATCTCAGAGGAGAGTATGAACTTGGAGTTTCTTTAGCAGTGCTGAAACTGTTAAGACTTTGGTGACTCTTGGAGAAGGACATTTTGCATGAGGAGGACATGAGTGTTTTGGGGGCCAGGGGTGGGATGTTGTGGTTAGGATCTGGAGTGTCCCCCAAAAGCCTCATGTATTTTAATGGAACCATGTGATGTTGGTAGATAGGGGTATGGTCTGGAGGGGTAGATTGCAGTTAAGTTAGGGTTAACGGTGTGTAGTGGCCACACCGAGATGCAGGAGGGACTGGTTACTGGGCGGAGACCTGGAAGAATACATAAACTGCACCTGCCTTCCTAGAGGACTGGGACTAGTCTCAACTAGCCTCAGCTTGTCTTCCTGTTTGGCTGGGGAAGCTGCCTCCACTTCTCTCTCTGCCATGTACTTCGATTGCTGCCGGCCACCCCTGAATGGACTGTGACCTTTGAGACTGTGAGCTAAAATAAACCTTTCCTTTCCTAAGTTTATGAGTGTCAGGTATTGAGTCACAGCAACGAAAAAGTAAGTAAGACACCTGGATTGTTACTTTTTATTCTAACAACACTCCTCTAGAGTAGTTTTCTATTTTACAGATAAGCAAAACTAGGCACAGAAGAGCTTAATTAATAAAGTTGGAAGTCACACCAGCAAGTGAAGCACAAGTTCGACTCTGACAGGAGGCTCTGGAGCCCAGTTCTGAGTCACTGCTTTCCTACAAAGCTACGCATCTTATTCACTCTTTCATTTTATGTCTCCTTATACCACATTATAACTCTATGAGTTTAGAAACCCTGAACTATTCATTCATTCACACATCTGTTCTTTCATTCATTTAATCCTCATTCAATGAGTAAAAAATATTTTTTGAGTCAGGGTCTCACTCTATATTCCAGGCTGGTTCTGAACTCACTATACAACTCAGGCTGGTCTTGAACTCACAGCAATCCTCCTGCCTCAGCCTCCTGAGTGCTGGAATTATAGGCATGCACTCCTGACTCAGCTTCTTAAATCATGGGGTTATAGGCATACGCCACTACGCCTGGTTATGTGGTACTAAGAATTGAACTCAGAACCCTGCACTCTATTCACTATGCTGATCCTCCAGCCCAGTGAAAATTGTTTAAGGCACTGTCCTAGATACTAGGAATGCAGCAACAAACTAAAGTCCCTTATTTTCATGAAGCCCAAACTGTAGTGGGGGAAGTTAAGAAATAATCTAATAATTAATAATTTTATACTAAGTCAGAAGTTGAAGGGGAAATGGGGGAAAATAAAACAGGCCAGTGTGTCTGGGCACTATGGATGATCAGAGATTGAGAGTCCACATGGGTATTTGAGAAAAGTCTAATTTGAATGCCAAACTAAATAATTGTCCAGAATGTGAGGGAGCAGGCCATGTAGAGAAAGGGCCTCCCAATAGCAGAAACAGCTGGTACGAAGGCCCTGGAACAGTGGCAGGATGGTGGGGCTTTGTCACAACTTTGTCGTACTTGAATATGCATGAACTACAAATTCAGTAACATGTTAACATCATACAACTTTGGAATTTGTCAGGTCAAAGGGGAGCAGAGCAAAGTGCACAGGAGCTGTGGCGAGAAGAAAGGAGGCGCAGGTCACAATGGCCTTGCAGACCATGGCAGGATCTTTAATTTTACTCTTTCATCTTGCTTACTGCTTTCTCCCTGAACCTCTAGTAGACACTGTATAATACTCTCTAAATGAACTAATTTATTCTCTCTTACTATGAAGGAAAGAAAGCCTGAGGAGGGAAAAGAAAGGGAAGAGATACTCACTGGGGAGGATAAAAAGGAAAGAAAGGAAAAAGCTAAGGAAAAAGAGACTCACATGAAGCTGTAGGCTCAAGAACCTCAGCTGTCTTTGCTCTTTTAACAAACCCAGTCTTGGAACATCTTAGGTATTTTTCTTTAACTGGCCCACAAGAACAAAGGTCAGGTATGAGAAAAATGTTCAAACACTGACCTTGTCTCAGGAGAACGACAGGATGGAACAGCCTGCAGATGTCTCGAACTCCAACTAAAGCCAGGGTGAAGACTTTGGACTATTTCCTACCAATCAGCAAGAGTGTTATTTTTAAGCACACTGAATCATACCCTCCAAGGCAAGCACCTCCTTCCTACCCAAGTCTGACCTGAGAACTCGGCCATAGCCATCAAGCCACACCTTGGAAGTCTTACTCCCGCTATCAAAATGGCTACTCATAAGGAAGACAAAAGTCAGAAAACAACAAGGCAAAAATCCATTATCCTGTGAAAAGGAAGGAGCCAACAAGTCTCAGCAGAGAACCTTATTCTGTGCTTGCTACACGTGAAGTCTGGCTTTCTGAGCAAAGTTTTACAGGATTAGAAAAAGCTAGAAGACCCCAAAAGAGCTTCCCTCCCACCCTCCAGGCCTTTGCTGTTCCAGATCTCCACTGTCCTTGAGGAACTTCCATTTCTCCACCTTATCTCCCTGGCTGCCACCCCCCCCCCCCCCCCCCCCCCCCCCCCCCCCCCCCCCCGCCCACACACACACACACACAGTGAAGGCAATGTTAAGAGCAAAAAGCACATAGTATTTCTGCTCCACGTGATAGTTCATGATACTATAAAAGTTTCCTAGAGAACAGCTTTATTTCAAATCCCAGCCTACAACTGTCCAAAGAGGAGATCAAAACAGGACAAAGATTTCATAGTCATTATTCAACCAAAGTAAAGAAAACAAAAAGGTGATTCTTGCTGTAACATGTTCCTCATGAAAACATGCATCTACTTAAACGTAATTGACCTCATACCCTACCCTACTCCAGAGTTTCTTCTGGTTCCCTTCCAATCCCCCTTCCTTTCTCTGGCCTTTTTTTGCTCTCAAAACTTGGTGGGCCATCAGTATCTTCTCCTTTCACATCAAGCTCCTTACAGTTTACATGCCCAACTGCACAGCTAGCTTCCTAGCATGCTGCAACGACATGAGCTACGACTAAAGACAGCAGAAGAAACAGCCTTAGGGGGTGAGTAGGGAACAGGCAGATCTCAGTCAGCCACACACTCTGTGAATGAGTCTAGATTTTTCTTGGGTTTGAGATGAATTAGCACATGATTAACAAATCAGTCCAAGCCTGTGGTTCAGTTTTTCCCAACCACAAGAAGCTAGTACTACAGAACTCTTCAAGAAGCTTATGAAACATGCCATGCAAATTAGAGTACCACGCAATGAAAGCGAGTTTGGTGTAACAGCATTGTCATTTCCAAAACTCTTTTCTCTTCTATGCTCACAAAAAAATCAATATAGCATCATCAATTTATTTAAATTCATGTTCACTGGAAACTTTACAGAGATCAAAGGCAAAAGAATTATTTTTTCAGGTCTAGGGTGTCTGATTTTATTCTCAAAGACTAAGTTTACAAAAAATAAAAGTAAAACAAAAAAGCTGAACAAGAGAAAAGGGACAAGAAAAGCATAAATGAGCTCAGATGGCCAATTCCTGTTCCTCTCACACACTCAAGCCCACTGGCACAGGCCTATAATCCAAGGCTGAGGGAGGCTGAGGGAGGCAAGAGAATCACAAGGTTGAGCCCAGCCCAGAGTGTCAGTGATTTAGTGAGACCCTATCTAAAAACTAAAATGAAAAGTAGGCTGGAGATATAGCTCAGTATAAAGCCCTAGGCTCAATTCCCAAACTGTACCCCACAAGATTCAGGGATATTTTTAAGTCATTAAATTTACTTTAATGAACTAGTAAGTGTACTAAAATTTAGTGAATGTAATTATTAACTTTTCACAGCAGTACTTAGAATTTTTGCTCCAATTATAAGCTAGAAGTGGGGTAGAGATATAGCACTGCAGTCAGAAGAGCATTTGCCTGGCAAGCACAAGGCCCTAAGTTTGATCCCCCAGCCCAACATAAGCCAGGCATGGTAGAGCATACTAATAATTCCAGCACTCAGGAGGCTGAGGCCGAAGGACTACTGTAATTTCAGGCCAACATGAGCTATACAGTGAGTTCAGGACCAGCCTGGACTACACAGTGAATCCCTGTCTCCAAAACAAAAAACCAACAAATAATAAAAGCTAGGAGCATTGCCCTCCTCTGACACAGAATAGCCATCTATGTCCCTATGTGTTCCCTGTCACTCAGGTTAGGGGTTCCTATGGGGTCATAATGCAGGTCCCTGGGTGAATTCAAAGAAGGCTGAAAATCCCCAAAATTTTATGTCAAATTTTATACTATGCTTTTTTCTAAAGAGAAAGTTCAAAGTTCTCAGCAGACTCTTAAAGTGGTTTGTGATCAATCATTTCCACCCACCATTAGCGAACAGAAATTAAAAAAAAAAAAATACCACTTTAGCTTATCAAAGGTGAATTTAAAGCTTTCAGTTATACTCAGAAAATATACACATTTCTTTTCAATTGTCAGTTTTCATCAGTGACCTAATAAGTGAATTTCTACAATAAAACAATGTTAAACTATATCACATTGCTACATCAAATGAACTTAAATCTATATCACATAAATATACTTAAAGTAACAGATATGAAGGCAAATTTAGTTATTTCAGAATTTTTTTAACTTTCATAACTTATTTACTCACATTTTACTGATTACTACCATTCTGGTAGTAATTTGGTTTATAATTTTGTCTGTTTACCCATCCATATATTCATGCATTCATATTCTTAAAAGATTTTATGTCAATTCCCATGTTGCATTATTAATTAGTAATTATTCTATTTTGCACACTACTATACTAGTACTAATAATGATGTGGGGAGATTTCACAGATTTTATAGAACAGCTGGTACTGTTTTAAAAGTGTACCAATCAAATGATTTAAATACCAATCTATTTTTATTACATTTTCTCTTTAGATGTTACCTTTCTTCCAAGTTATTTTGGTGCTGCTTATCTTTCTGCCTCTCAAAGAGGATAAACTCACACTCAACATCAAAAAAGTAAACTGCTTCACTCAACAAGCTTAAGACTTAATCAATTTGCTACATTAAATGAATTTAAATCTGTATCACATAAGTATACTACAGTTAAAGCACTAGATAAATAGGTATGCTTAGTTACTTCTGATTTTTTGATTTTCATACATTGTTTACTCATATTTCACTAATTACTAACATTTTGTCCCATTTGGTTTTTCCTTTCACCTATCAATTCATCCCTAATTTCACGAATAGCCTTACTTTTTTAGCTCATTCTCCTCTAGCTGTTGTCCCTTTTTCTCTGGGGTCACTGATGAAAATTTATCCTAAGAAAACTGATTGATGTAAAGATAACTCTGTGAATATACAAACATGTCCCTTCCAGTATTCAGCTAAGGCATTTGAAATTTAACTTTTTTTCTTCTTTCCCAAATTTACTAGTCTTTTGAACTACATGCTTGTAGTTATTTTCTAATCTGAACTGGTAGGTAAGGCCGGGTTTAAGAATAGCAACAAAGATGTAGCAAAATATAGAAAAAAAAACTTTTGATAAATATCCCAATAAAGAGATTGGTTGGATTCAGAGAAGAGGCATCAAGATTTGACTACTGTGACCCATTTGAGGAATAGGAAGCTGAGTTAGAGTGGTGACTTAAGCAAAATGATTTAGGTGCAGAAGATTAATATGTTAGGTACTGTATAGTTTCTCTGACTTGAAAAACCCAGAACACAGACATTCTATAGAACCACATGAAGTGATAGCTGGAGTTGGGGGAAGGGAAAGGGAGGGCGTGGGAGGGTGAAAAATGGGAAGAAATTGTAAAGTTGATATGATATATATATGTGTACGAAATACCCAAATTCATTGTAAACACTATGTATTGCATGTGTATATTAATAAAAATAGTGGGAAGAAAATCAATTGTCAGTTCTGCAGTTTCCAAACATTAGCAGCATACTTTTTAAAGCTACTGGGTAATTCAGCATTCTTTTTGTGAAAAAGGATAACTCCATGTCCTATCTCCCTTTAACAAATGCAGGTGGGAGTAGGGAGTGTTAGTTCATGGAAACATTTCTATAGGTCTTACAAATTCCTTTCCAGAAGAGAAATTTAGCCAGGTTACAATCTAAAGCAAAGCTTTTGATACCATCCCGTTAGTATCTACTTAAACAACTTTCTCTGCCATCCCACAAAGCTAGAGTTCTGCAGTCACTGCTTGTACCCATCAAAAGAATTCCCATGGTGCTGCTGGGTGGGTGTTGTGTCCACTTGGAAACAATAAATAAAGAGCTCCCAAAGGCAATCCAGCAGGGAAGAGAATTTATTTCCATTTTCTCTCATGTGATTATGTTTGGATGTAATTCTAAAGCAGTACCAGATTAAAGTTTTCGGGGTAACCCAAAGCAATTGGCATAGTTACAGGGAGAAAATAATAACAATGCTTGTTGTGCCGAGGCTGAGCCTTTTGTTCCTGTCAGCCTTCCCAGAGCCAAGTGTGTGGGCCGTAACTAAGGAGGTCCATGAGATCCTGAAAAGAACAAAAGTGAAGGTAAACACCTAGCCCTTGGCATCCTCGAGACCACTGGGACTACATTTTTGAAGTCAATCTTTCTAGCAAGAATTCCTTCTTTTCTCATCTGCTGCTATTACCACAAACTGCCACAAACTTAGTGGCTTCCAGCAAATTCGCTGTTTTATACTTCTGTGAGAAGTCAACACAGGTCTCAGTGAGCGAAAATCCAGTTGTCAGCAGGGCTGCCTCCCCTTCTAGAAGCTCTAGGAAGCATATGCTTGGCTGCCTTTCCTAGCTACTAGGGGCTGCCTGTACTCCTTGGCTCATCACCTCCTTCTTCCATCTTCCAAGCATTTCTCTCATCCTGCTTCCACCCCCAGGTCCCTTTTTCTGACTCTCTCCATCTTTCAAATTGAAAGACGAATAAGATGAATAAGGCAGACACTGGGCCTAGTTAGATAATCTGAGATAATCTTATTTTAAAGTCCACCAATTAGAAAACTTAATTCTATCTGCAACTTTAAAATCCCTTTGCTATATAACAGTCACAGTTTCTATAAACTAGAGTATGACTATCTTTCAGGGACTCATTCTGCCTGCCACAGATAGATAATTAAGTTTTTATAAATGCTTTCTCTCCTATTGTTTTCTGGGCTAATCATTTCTTCCCTATCTGATAAAGCACGAATCAGCAAGAACACGTATCCTTTCATGAAGAATGTGTCCTATAAGTTTTCAGTGGTCTTAGAGAAGACCACTGAATATCAACATGCACTGTTTCTCATAGTCCTTGTTATAATATCCTCTCTACCTATGCTTGAATCAATAGTTTCTTCTTCCTTGTGTCCTCATAGTCACAGGAAATAAGATCTGTGTCTAAGTTATCTTTTCATAACTTGATTTTGTTTTTAGCCCAAAATATATCCAAGGGGTTGTTATGCTTGTATTGCCTAGGGAATCACCACCACTGGCACATAGAGAAAATTTATTTAAATTCATTGACTGTAACAGAAAATCTTAAGAAATGGCTTTCATTTACAAAGAAAATTGTCACCCTAGCCAGGATATCCAGGATGTCTGCATCTTAAGCTGGAAAGGAAAAAAAAGCAGTGTTAAGATTTCCTGAAAGCTTTCTCGCTAAATAAATGGGATGAGCATCCTGCATCCAACTGCCAATAAATCTCAGTATCTTCATGATAGTAGAACAAAAGGCTCATGAGTAACCCATTCTACCACTTGGCCCTGTGGGGAGTTGCAGAAGGGAGTTATTAAATTACTAGAAAATGGCATGCTGTTATTTCAAAAAAACTTTACTACATAAGTGATTAAGTCAAATATTAATTCTTAGAAGAAAGCACAGAAAAATCATATTATGAGTTTAGTAGTAACAAGATTTAATGTGAATATTAATGTTGTACAAGACGGAGTGCCACCGCAGGATGAGACCCTCCAAGTGAGCTCAGCATCCAGGATCTGCCTCCTAGAGCATTGTGTCTGTGGGAACATGGTTTTCCCTGGATATGGAATACCAGAGGGAAGATACAGAAATGGTGCCTCCTACTGAAAGAAAAGAAACTAAGGGAATCTCCTTACATCTATGAGCACTACATGTCTGCATGAATCTAGGAATATTTGGCAAGTGCCTCATCTAATTCTAACACTAAATTAAAAAAATTATTTTAAAGTGAGATTTAACAAAAAAAAGTAATTCAGAACATCTAGTAAGCATCTCAAAAATGTGTACCCAGCTTCTTTGACTGAGAAAGCATTTAGGAGCTAAAAGGATTTTTACTACATGCATTTTACAGAAAGTTTACTACTATTTGGTAACTCACAAGGTGGAGAAGTTTTTACTAAAAATGTATGTTCAGTCCTCACTGCCTTAACAGTGATGGTACCAGTCTACAGATTCATTTCTCTCTCCCGTTAATTGTAGGTGGAAGTTAGGTAGTGCTCACTGTTGTGCCTACCAAGCACCTGCTCGCAACAGGCAAATAAAATAGCTCTTAAATACCTCCATCAGACACCATTTCTCTCCGAGGGCAGGGCAGTGAATAAGGCAGACACAGTCTCTGAGTAGAGGAGACAGTCAAGAGATAAGCAAGATAAATAGGGTAATTTTAAATAATGATAAATGCTCCCAAGAAGATAACCAGGTAACGATACCTCTCAAGAACTAAATTTATTCCAACCGTGACAGTAAGAACTTCACCTGCATTATCAAATTGAAACCTCATTATAATTCTATAGCATTCCTATGCTACGGTACATTCTCAATGTATAGATAAGAAAACTGAAGCTATAAAGACAAAATTAACTTGTTCGATGCTACAGAGCAAGTGAGGAGTGTGCATTAGCCAGCTTTCTGTCACTAACAAATATCTGAGATATCAATTTATAAAGAGAAAGAATTTCTTTTGGCTCACTATTTTAGAGGTTTTAGTCCATGGCTGGTTGGTCCCATTTCTTTTGGGTCTGTGACAAGCCTGTATATCATGGCAGGAGTCCACTGTGGAGCAAAACCATTCACCTACTGGTTGAGAAGTAGAAGACAGAAAGGGGAGACGAGGAGGTTGAGGGCACAACCAAAGGACGTGCAAACCTCCCACTGGCCTCAACGTCTTAAAGGTTCTGTCCAATAATGCCACACTGGGAAGGTCTGACTATATGGACCCTTGCAAAACACCTGTGATCAAACTACTGCCTAGTGCAAACCTGGAATCGATTTCAAGCATCGTGACTTCCACACTTGTTCTCTTGTTATATGCCTGGCCTTTGACTCTCATGATTAGCAACAGCATCTCCATTCCTGCTGATAATCCGTACAACATCTCTTGAACATGAAAGTGTTTCTACCCTAACTGGCATAACATACAGATTTAAGGTTACTATTCCATATTTGTATAAGTCAATCCAGCCTTACTCACTTGCTATCACCCATCCCTTAAGAAGAGTCCCCGAGGGCAACAGTTGATGGAAGTCAGGGACCTGATCTGAGCCCAACAAAAACATAGAAGTACAGCAAGCATACAGGTCCAACAGTAATGTTTATGGTCACGATCTACCTAACTAAGATCACTAGCCAAAAAGCAATTTTACTTGGGTAGAAACACTTCAAAATGTTCTCTTATAGTCTCTGCTAAAGAATCTAACTCTCATCTCTCAATAATTATGTAAATGTAATGACATACATTTATTCACAGGCAAACATGTTCAGCATTCCTCTCCATTAGACATTATGTATGAAGTGGGCAGGAGCCCTGGCAGACTCAGCCACTATAATACACGCAACACCTTGTAGGTACAGTACGTTACATAGTAAATAGCTGATGGTTTTTGAGTAGACAAACGAATTATAGTATTGATGTTCAAGTAAGTTTTCCACAACTGTGTGAAGAAGCAGCCCTCAGGAAACAGTTTCCAAGGAAAATCAATTGAAGAAGTAGTAAGAAGGACAACTAAGTGGATTCCTAAATCACCCCTTTCTTTTAAAATCACATTTACAAATCATGGGACATGAGAAAGGACACTTGGGAAGCCCTTCTAAATCAAAAGGACTAGGGTCTAATTCTAGCTTGGCTACTTACTAATTGAATGGTTCTGAGCCACACTTTTCTCTTTTGTAAATACGAGGGTATAATAAGTAAACTAAGTGAGACACAGTCTGCGAAAACATGGCAAGCAGACATGAGAAGAAGAAATAAGTTCAAAGACCTACTGAACTAGCCACTTTTCTGCGACATAAACAAGCAAGCTCAAGTCAGACTGTGGTCTTAAAGCACAGATCTACAGATGGCTTCAACCTTTAACCTCCCAAGAGTTCTCCACTGGGGAATTCACTTGAAATGAAGGGAGTAATCCAGACCATTCCTTGATGCTTTCCAAATTGTGACTGGAATGCCATAAGCAGCTTGGCCAACTTTATGCCATAAGTGACCTGGCTAATTTATTTTTTGTGTGGTACTGGGGATGAGCCAGGGGCTTCACACTGAAACATTCCAACTCCACTTTTTTTTTTTTTTGAGACGGGGTCTCATTAAGATGCTGAGCTGCCTAGACTGCTTAAATTTGTGATCCTACTGTCTCAGCCTCCCAGGGTGCTAGGATTACAGGTCTATACCACCAGGCTTAGCTCTGCTAACTTCTGATATCAAAGAAAGACAGAATGCTCAAGAAGTATCCCAAAATTTAGCTGCAATGACAGCCAACTAAAGAAAGATCTACTTATTTGTACAATATATCACGGTTCTCAGGGTCAGGAGCTAAAGTGGGATTTTTGTCTCCATTTGAAGGTAGGCACTTTCAATGACATCTAAATCCTTTACTTTGTAAAATATAGTGGGAAAATAGATTTTTAAGCATACTGTATGCTTAAAATTAGAGAAAATAAAATCTCAAAGCCCCAATACAAATATCTAACCTGCAATCCAATAACTTTCTTTTGGGTCAAAAAGAAACTAATGTGGCCTAGAATGAACTCTGACTACAGTAAGAAGCATAACAAACAAGAATCCTTGTGAAGTGCTGGTCACTCCAAGACAAAAGCACACAGGAGTAGTCACACAAGACTTAAAACCACTGTCTGTGGTGAATTGTAAAGACACATATTATCACAATAAAAAAAGTTATAGAAGAATAAAAAAAAGAAATCCCAGAAAGCAGTTGCATACAAGAAAAGTTACAAGTGAAACTCTTAAGGGAAATCAAAGTGTGAATTCAAATAAGCTGTTCTCTGGTAGGAAATAAATATTGCATCTGCTCTCAATCTATTCTTGACTAGTTATTATAGGATTAGCACACATTATAATAGTTTTTTATTGTTAACTTCACAAAAGATAAGTAATCTACTATTAAGAAACAAAAAAAATAAGCTTTAAAAATTGTATGACAGTCTCACACACAAGTTTACCACAATCAATTAACATAAAAATAATACTTCAAAAGCTTAACTTTAGAATACACAAGTCTGTAGAATGTAATTGCTTCCTCCCAATTGTAGATACTAAAAGTCTCAACAACCAATTTAGAAATGCAGTATTTCACAGAATGCACATTTTCCTTAAATTTAATCAAGACTGAAGCCTGGTCATAAAATCTAAGTGTGAATAGGAAACAAAATGAGAAAAAATAATTTTAAGGTTCATACATATATGGAGAACTCTAAATTTTTGCAGTAAAAGCAAATCAAGTGGCATATATTTCTCTGAGCTTCTATACTTTATTTCACCAACATAAAAATGTTAGAGGTTTTTATTTACACCATTGTGAGTTTACCTACTTGTTCCAGGAGTGCAAACTCTATCTTTTACAGCAAAAATTAGGTACTGAGGGGTAGATCCAAGTTTTATGAAACCAACATACATAATCTCAAGGGTCCTCTCAAAGGAAAAGGGAACAAAATGAAAAATACAAAATTAAGTGGAGGATAATGAAATTTTTGGTCTCTGGAGATTAAGTATCAGTAAATCTACCTATGACCTGTCCAGGGCGCAAACTATCCTGTATTTCTGAGTTTCAAATGCATGAGGTCTCACAGAACACTGTCGTTTTTTATAGGCACTCAGAACTGTAGACACCACTCATTTCAGAAGCAAGCAAAGAATTTAGCTATGAGAAATTTAAAGCCAAGTTTTGATGTGTCCATATACTACAAAATAAATCTTAAATCTTTATTCAGTTATATCTAAAATGTCAGTTTGAATTAAATGCAATTTTTAATGAGGTAGATTCTGTTATTCAATAATTGTCATCCAGTTAGTATTTTAAAATCCAAAAATGTCTATTGACTGTAATAAGAGAACAAAGAGAAGATTTTTTTTTAAAGTCATCAAATAAAAGCTGGATATGCACATTTCATAGACTAAACACTCTAGTTCCTGTGTGTCCGTCTACTCTTTAGGGTGAACAGCAGGGATTTATGTGTACTCTTTTACCCACTGTGGACATCTGTAGCTTTGTGCAATGTACTTATCCCCTAAGTAGAAAGGGTCATCAATCTCAAGTAAACTGTAGGGTTTTTGTTTTGTTTTGTTTTGTTTTGTTTTGAGCTATTTCCACATACTGGCTGCCTAGCATACTACATTGCCTTTTAATAAATATAAGACACCAAAAGAGAAATTTAATATTGTTCTTTAACTTTCTTTCTTTTCTTCCTTCCCTCCCTCCTGTCTCTTTCTCTCTTTTCTTTTTGTGGTACTGGGAATTCAGTCCAGAGTCTATGCACTCAGCTACATTCCAGCCCATTTTCAGTTTTGATTTTGAGAAAGAATCTCACTAAATTACCCAATTTGCCTCAAACTTGCATTCTTCCTGCCTCAGACTTCCAGAGTATTGGGATTACAAGCCTGTACCACCAGGCCTAACTTCTAGTTCTTTAATTTCTACTTATAGGTATCAAATATTATATAAGTAAGCTATCATAAAAATGACTCACTGACCCCAGAAATCTGTACACTAAGCGTAAGATTTTACCAAGTACTTCTATGCAAAAACATACAGAACATCTTATGTTGTAGTTCAGGGTATCACAACCAGATGAAGATATGATAAAGAACAGACATTTTTCTTGAGTGTTTGAATCTGTACATGTGAATAATCACTGATCCAAATAATTTCACTCTATATGAGCCTACAAGGCAGTTGTTGCTATAGTTTGGATCTTACATGTTCCCCAAAGGCTCAGAGGTTAAAGCTTACTTCTCAGTGTTGTGTGCTGGAAGGAGGCAGAACCTTTAAGAGGCCGGACTCCTGGGAGCCCTGGGGGATGTTCTTGAACAGGACTCCAGCCTTTTCCTCCTTCTTTCTCTGCCTCTTTCTTTCTCTGCTTTCTAGCTAAGAGGTGACAGTCTGTTCCACTGTGTGATAGGCTGACTCATCACGCTTCAGAAAACCAATGGGGCAACTGATCATAGACTGGAACTTCCAAAACTCTGAGCCAAAATAAACATTTCTCTTTGTAAGGTGATTATCTCAGGTATTTTTTTTATTGTGACAGAAAACTGACTGACACAACTATCTTTGAGGAAAAAAACTACTGTTACAAATTTTTTTCTTACAAGGAAAAAGAACTTAATTATTAAAAGCCTTTCTTAAAACTGTCAGATATAATTACATAAAAATGTTTAATGTCTTCATGAGATCATTAAAATAAAACTTTTAAAAATCAAGGAAAAAGAAACTAGTAAAACATGTTTCCAATGTAATGATAAGCCAAAAACAAAATTTCCTTAATATGTAAAGTTATAATTACATGACCAGTAATTAGATGAAAATAGTCTAGGAGAAAAACTGGCAACGGATATGACAAGACAGTTTATAAGGTAAGCTCTACTCATAAATATAAGAACCATAAAGTCAAATCAAAAAGTACTTTTTTGAGACAAAGTCTCACTTTGTAGTCCAGATTGACCCTGAATTCACTAGTAGCCCAGGCTGGCCTCAGACTCACAGCAAACCTCCTGTCTCAGCCTTTCAAGTGCTGGGATTACAGTTGTATGCCACCCAGGCCCAACTTACGCATGTGGTGCTGGGGAATCAAACCCAGGGCCTTGTGCGACTCCCGCAGCCCCAAGAGGTACCCTTCTTCAATGGACAGTTCATGGCTAATGACAGAGGTGAAAATACACACCGGGAGGGTGTGGGGAAAATAGAATCACAGGATTTTCTCACCCACTCCCGGTTGACAGGTCATGCTGGTGCAGCCTTCTGGAGGGCAATCTAGCAATGACTTTCAAACATTTAAATGCTGATATATTTTTGACCTATCAGTCACTCTCCTATGAAGTTATCCCATAAGATTCTCAAACAAGGACTAAGAAAATATATACTTAAGGATGCACCTTATAACACTATTTGCAAAATTCAAAAATCAAATTACAAAGTAAGAAAGAGTTTAAATGTCTCTTCATAAAGTAATCCATTCATTTAATAAATACTATAAAGCTGTTAGAAAGATTTTGGTAGGCCCATCTACATATGTTTATTTTGAAACAACTACTCACATTTCTTGAGCTTTTAATATGCTAGTCACTATTCTAAGTTAATTCACTTAAAGAGTAAAAAATTTCCAAGATCCATGGTGGAGTACAAAATAAAAATTTTAGGGCAAATTGTATATTATGGTCTGTTTCATACGTAAGTATATGTGATATACAGTAAATATATAAACATATACATATATTATACATAATATATATGTGCATATGTACACAATAATATATGCTCCCTCAAAATTGAAGAATACAAAAGGAAAGATCTATAGTGATTTAAATGACAGATGGAGTTAGAGAATTCAGAGGAAAGAATTTTTTTTTTTTGGTTGATCAAGCTCAGGGCCTTCACAATAAGCTACATCCCCAGACAAATTTTATCGCTGATTTTGACTCCAGTACTCCTTAAGTTGCTAAACTGCCCAGCTGGGCTCAAACTTGTGATCCTCCTGCGTTAGCCTCCCAGAGTTCTGGGACTAGAGGCCAGCGCCATGACCCAGCTTGCTTTTTATTTTTATAATTTTCTGGATTTTTTAAACTTTTTATCATATGTATGAATTGCTCTTACTTTTAAACTATTAATATACATTATTTGCCTACCTCAGGTTGTTTTAGTTTTCTTATTTCTACTAATATTTATTTCTTCCAACCTAAAAATTGCTATTTGGGGGCCAGGCACATTGGCACAGGCCTGGAACACCAACACTCTGGGAGACGAAGGCAGGATGATCACAAGTTCAAGCACAGTCCAAGCATTTAGTGAGACAGGGTCTGCCCTGCCTCAAAATCAAAACTAAATAATGGGCTGAAGATGTTGCTCAGTATGGTGCCCCTGAGCTCATCCTCAGTACTGGAAAAAAAAAAAGTCACTTGGTAGAAAATATAGTAACATAAGAAAACTTTAATATTTCTCTTTTTACCCTCTTTCAGTATAAGAATTCTTAGCATTTCAACCTGAGTACAGATTAATTTTAAAATAAAATATCTAATTACAAAATTCAATATTGAACAAGTCCATCCAAAACACTTCTCTCATTTCCTTCTTCTACAGGAAGCCAAACAAACACTGGATTGAGGATTCTTGTGATTTGAAAACAATTGTTTGGCTGGCCATTTTTTTTCTCCCAGTATCAAGTCAACTTGATAGTATTTTTTTAAAACATGACCAAATTTAGTTATAAATCAGACTGAAGTAAGGGGGAAAAAAAGCAGAAATGATCTACATACAAGCACTAGGTACACAGCTCTGGAGCTCCAAGCCTGGAGACCATGGAGGAAGGGTTTCTATGTGTACGTCCACAAAGCAGCAAACACGTGATGAGGCAGGTCACCACCATAATCATTTTCTCTACCACCGTTCATCAGCTGTTTCCAGAGGTCTGAGACTGAGCTCCACACTTCCTATGTATTAGCAAACTTGGTTCTCAAAACAAGAAGAGCCTGGCTAGTTGCTTATTTGCTACATTTACATAAAATTATAAATATTAAAAATTAATTTCTATAAAATTAGAAATCCATGGTAGAAAATAATAAATCAAGAAAGAGCCGAATTTAGATTTATTATACCTACTCTTAACTCATTTATGTTTGTTTGTTTATTTATTTATTGCCATACTGGAAACTGAACCAAAGGCCTTATGCATGCTTTGGCAAGTGCTCTACTACTAAATACAATCCGAGCCCCAGTTTTTTAATGCAATTTTCCCCAAAAAAACAGATCATATAATAGCTCAATATTCTTCAGTGCCATTTGTTCCAAGGTCATTCCTCCTGCCAGTCAATCTATTTCCCCAAAATTGTTATCAGTATCTACTTGCAATGCCTAATAATTAATTCAACGTGAAGAACTGGTGCATATACATATCTTGATTACTTTTACTTCTCTTTCTCCTTGTCACCTTCTAATCCCCATCCCCTTTTCCTTTCCACCAAATCTCCCTGTTTCCCAACATCATTCTTTTATTTTGCTCTTTCACTTATTTATATGTTGGTTTTCTCCGATTAGAGAAGCCATGTGATATTTAACCTGCAACTGATTCATTTCACTAAGCATGCTGGTTTTAAGGACATCCATATATCTTTCACTATGGAAGAGTAGTACTCCACTGTGAGTTTCCACCATGATTTTTCATCCATTCACCTGCTCATGGACATACTGGCTGCTACCAAGATTTAGTAATCATGACTTAGTAATCACGAGTTGCTCTGCTATAAACATGGGTATGCATGTACCACTATAATATAATATATTTGACTCCTTCCAGAATACCCAAAAGTGGTATATCTGGAGCAAAATGAATATCTATTTTCTGTTTTTTAAGGAATTTCCATACTGATTTCCATAATTGTTGTACCATTTTGCAGTACTACCAACAATGTAGAAGAGTTTCTGTTGCCTCACAACCTTACCAGCATTTGTTTTTCAAACTCTTGATAATTGTCATTCTTCTTGGAATAACAGGGAACCTCAGTATCTTTTGCTCTGCATTTCCTCAATGGCTAACTATATTGAATATATTTAAATGGATTTATTGGCTATTTATGTTTCTTCTGAGAAGTGACTATTCATTTCAATTGCGCATTTTTTGAGGGGGTCTTCTGTTAGGGAGTCTAATTTAATCTTCTCTCTCCCTGCGCTTCCACATACCAAGTACAGGTGATTCAGAACACCTGTACTTCCCCTTGCATGTAGCCTTACATTTTCAGCAATGCCCACCCCCCTTCAGAGCCTTACCTGTCCAGCAGCAGTTCCAGGACTTCTTTAGTGGAAGCAAATCCTCTGTAAGTTGACAGAAAAATGCTGATATAGGTAAAGTCATTGTCCCCAAAAGCTGTCAGCAGGTTCTCCACAAGTTTCTCCAAGGTACCAGCTTTTATAGTCCTGATCTTACAGGTCTCATACTGACTGACCGTATGTCCTGGAGGCAGCTGGTCCCCTTCAACCTGTGTAATAAATTAAAGATCACCATCAGGAGAAATGCTTCCTCAAGCCAAACCAAACATAGCTAATGTCATTGCCTGTAATTATTTTTTTCTTCATAGTATTGGGAATTGAACCCAAAGCCTTCACACCAAGCTACAATGTCCTCCATTTTTGGATTTTGATTTTAAAATATGATCTTGTGATGTTGCCCAGCCTGAGTATGAACCTGTGATCCTTCTGCCCCAGCCCTCAGAGTGCTGGGATTATAGGCATGTGCCACCAAGATGAGCCATAGTCTATAATTTCTTCTTGCTCTTATTTAATTTCCCCACAAGTCACGGAAGGCAATGTTCTCTCCTATGAGTGTGTGCTGTAGGGCAGTGGTGGTGGTGATGCATTTTGCTCCTCTCTGGAAGGTTCAGTTGTTACTGCAGCACAATTATGTTTGTTCTTACTCTTGTATCCAAAACTAGGTTGCTGGTGTATTTTATCAACAATGTGTTCTATGGTCCCAGGATTGAGTTTAGCAAATGTTATTAATCATTCCTTTTATGTTATTCCAAAGTTTTAAAACTCACTTTTAAAGACAGATCCTACAGCAGAATGCCACAGTCAATTCATGTTGGTTTTACAAAGACAATGTTATCAATTTTTAGGATTTGTGTGAGACAACTGATGTCACATTGATAGCTTGAAAAATCAACCTTAAGAGCATGTTCTCCATGGAAACCTATGGAGATCTAACCTTTAGGTCACATTCTTTGGTCTACAGAAGGCAATATATGTCCTAATTCAATATTATCAGCAGTCAACAGAGCTAGTTGAAAACCAGCTATACCATACCATGCTGGGCTCATCTTAAAGAGGTACTGGAAAGGTAGGTGATATGTGAGCCTGGGTTTTTGGAAACTTGAATTGTACAACAGAAAAGACTTATCCATGAGAAGTAGTTACCCCACATTAATAGGCATAAGCCACAATACATAAAAATTAGTGATAACATCTGAAAACTTAAAGACTGAGTATAAGGCATGAAAATTTAAAATGTGGGTGCCCTTACACTCTGGTATGTATCTTTGCCTAGGAAAATATATAGAGAGAATTTTCAAGTTTAACTTGTCATTCACAGGTACTAGGGAAATTGCCCTGGCAAGAGAAGGTCTGTAATGAATCTTTATTTTTTAAGGAAATAATTATTCTAAGTGATGGGTACAATCACAAGTTTATCTGAATCATGAATTGAGTTGTTTTAGAGCAGATTTCCTATACTGAAATCATCACACATATAAAAATTTTTTAAAGGGGTAAAAGAAGAGAAACGAATCCGTAATGATGACAACTGTGCCTTCCACACTGCACAATTGCTTTTTCTTACCTAAACTGTATGAAGTTAAACTACACAAAGAAAATTAATCAAAAGATGACTTTCAGAAAAATCAAACTGTTAGCAATTGCTTCTCTAAGACGGTTAGAATAACTTAATGTCATCATGTCTAACTGAGAACAGAAATTAAGACCCTAGCTTATGCCGTAGATGGTTTATTGCTTCATTTAATTTTTAAGTTTTCTAAGAAAAAGGATCTGTTTTGGGGACAATACTAAATATTTCTTTAGGCTTCTTAAGATTTGAGTCAGATCAAAGCCTAATGACTGTCCTTTGTCACTCTAATACTAGTTTGAGAGTAAGCCTAGTGGT
Organism: Ctenodactylus gundi; assembly: GCA_004027205.1. Lineage (NCBI taxonomy): Eukaryota > Metazoa > Chordata > Mammalia > Rodentia > Ctenodactylidae > Ctenodactylus > Ctenodactylus gundi. The sequence continues at coordinate 31,452 of PVKB01003648.1, read as the reverse complement.
ATCCGTCTGTTTCCCATAAGCTCCAATTAACTTAAACCAGAAACAGTAAGTGAAAAAGATGACTTCAAATTCAAAGTACATTTTTTATTACTTGGGGCAGTATTGCTTTGAGTGTGTGCTATAAGGTACTAGTTTCACAAAAAAAAAAAAAAAAAGGTCTTATGGTCAAGTATGGAAGCTAAAGAGTTTAATAAACTCAAAGATAGTCCTTTTCTGCAGAATTTCTTAAGTCTTTACCATGCTAACCTGTTATTCAACTCCAAGAGATATACGTGGTATATGACATTTCCAAATGGGTTTCCCTTTATTCTCAGAGCATCTGTACAGAACTTCAGAATGAATATATTTTCTAAAATGTTATTGAAAAGCACTTAGGATCTCGTTGATACTTACAACTTTTTGATTAAAAGGATAAAAAGGAAAAATTAAGACATTATAAAACATATTGTTAATTGTTTCTACAAACATCTATTTTTTTGTTCTCTCTTAATATAGTACTAAACTGTAGGAATGCTTTGTAATCTTTCACTTTGCACTTCAAAAGAGCAAGCTAAAATAGTATCTGCCTGTACATAGTACTAAAAAGCATCAGCCAAAAACATGCCTCAGTGTCAAGTGTTAACGAAAACAAAAGGAAGAGCTTCTCAGTTGTTAGAAAGAGCCAAGCTCTGGTTGTAAATCAAGCTCTCTTACCTCCTGGTAATGTCAGAGCTGCTTTACCAAACAATTCTGTAATTTCATGATTTTTATTTTGCTTAACTTGAAAACTCCAGTTTAAATCTTCCTTACTGAAAGCAATGACTACTTGAAAGAACTAATTTTTTCACTGAATATTGATGTGGCCAAAAATTCAAACACAGAGAAAATGCTTGTCAAAGGACCTGATGAAGTGGGTCCCTTTTCCTGCCAGAAAGCAGGTTTGGCAGGAAGCCACGGCTGTCTCTCGGGAATGGAATTATGTTTCTCATTAACCCAGTCTCTTCCTTTCAGTTCCCTTTTACTTTGAAGAAAGAAAGCTCAACATGCATACCCGATTCCTTTTAAAGAAAGCTCAACATGCGTACCCGATTCCTTTTAAGTCCCTTTAGCAATTTCTGTTCCTCAATGTTTGCATCTCTGTACCTGGGAGAATCACGTCTGGGCTCATAGGTGGTTAATACAATTCTTTCAATATTTAGATACAAAAACTTCATTCAGAGTCCAGAAGTGACCATCTATAATGTCATGAAATGAAGTATAGGACTGCACTGGTGTCTACAATCATTCTTATAAAAATTAGCAATGCATGTTAAGGTATGAGAGCATTTGTTTAATGTTTTTGGTGGGCGGAGGCTGGTGACTGAGCCCAGGTCCTACATACTGAGCTACAACCCCAATCCATTTTTGATATCTGATTTTGTGACAGGATCTCACTGAGTTGCTGCCTTACCTAAGCTGGGCTTGAACTTGCACTCCTCCTACGTCTGCCTCCCAGAGTGCTGAGATTGCAGGCCAGTGCCACCAGGCTTCACTTTGATATTGTGTTCCACTGACTTGCTAAATACCCTGACATTTATTTGCTATCACTAGAGGAAGATCAGATATTTCAAGATGAGTCTTGGCTTACCAACACTCAAATGGAGTAAATTTTTATAAAACAATAAGAAAATCATCTGCTTACTACTAAATTATTATAAAATTAAATTGCATAGAAGAGAAACACATACACACATGAAATGTCCTATGCCATATAGATAACTTAGAGAAGCTAAGATGTGAAAGTCTCATTTTTACAGGAAAAGATTCAATAGGTCTGAATTTAGAACCTGTTTTTGCTTGTATTATCTTAATAACTTTGAATTGAAGTTTCAAAAAAGAGGGGTGGAATCTTTGGCAGACAAATGTTTAATAACTCAAACTTAGAAAGCAAGACAAGGAGGGTTGAGCCTGCCCCATGGGTTAGCACGCTAACAGGAAACAGCTCAATCTGGATTTAATCAGTGACCATTGCCTTCCTGACAAGATCATGATACCAAGGCCACAAAAATGTTTCATGGTTGTTTGTTTGTTTTTTTTCCTTTTTTTCGTCAGTCTTTATGCCACTATAATTTAGCTTTTTCTAAAAGAATAGGTCTAATTCCTATGAGATCAGTATCTCTAATTCTGCTCAAGTGTCCTAGCTGTAGAATTTCTGTAATTACTCATTTGAGCATAAGGAGGAGAGGAGAGGAAGTATGAGAGATGAAATATGCCATATTTCAGTCCTGACATGGAGAAATATGTTCTTTTACCTTCTAAATATAAACTATTAACAAGTTGGCTGTTTCTAATATGGAAAAAAATCCTCCAATAAATATAATACCTCAGTTATCTGATACTTTAATGGAAAAAGAGCTAAGTAAACAATGACCTTATACTCTTGACAATATGGAGTCCTTCTCTAAGCCAAGCTTGGTCCTCAGTACACCAATGCTCAGGCAGCTTGGCCTGAGCACCAACATTAAGAGTAAGTACTATTTTAATCATTAACTAAGAGAACCCATATCCAAACTTCCACAGACATTAAGAAGGTGCTCATTGTTATTCCAATGTTCATCCCAAAACAGCAAGTGTAAACTTTGTACTCTTTTCAAATGCTCTATGACCACAATCCAGCAATAACAACAAACCAGCTTACTACAGGAAACCACATGAGCCAACTCAAACACACACTGCTCATCTCTCCATACTTACCAAATACATACTTTAAATTTTCTCATTAGACAAAGAAAAAATCCATTCAGTAGAAATGATATACATAATGACACTGCAGTGTATTATGGAAAAGGCAGTGCATTTTCATAGTGAGTTATTTATGCACTGGACATTGAGCAACGTAACGAAAAGTCCAAAAAAAAAAACTCTTAAGACCTATGAGGTCAAGCTCTGCATTTGTGTCCCCATTGTGTGAACTTCTACTTTGGCTATGACTTCACTTTTTGCTAGGTTAGGACTGCTATGTAAGCTACAGGATACTGAGTGCGATCTTCATTTCAGATAGGTATAAATAAGGGAGTAAATTTTTGGCATAAGTAAGTCATATTAAGTATTTAGGACCTACTCACAGTACTAAAAACCTGTGTCTTACTTACTTTCTTGTTGCTGACACAGAATAACCAACATCCACAACTGAAGGAGGAAAGATTTATTTTAGCTCATAGTTTCAGAAGGTCTCAGTCTGTTCACTGGTGTGCAGCTGGGAACTGGTAGAATCACATGGCAGGGCTACAGCCAGGTCTGGGGCCAGAGCCAGAGCTCCAGAGACAGAGATCCTCACAGCATAGCAGAAGAGAGACAAGACTGGAATGAGGAGTGGAACTTGCATGCTCCCCTCCAGGTCAAGCAAGCCCCAAGCACCCATCCCTTCCATCTAGGTCCCACCTCCCAACAGTACACAGTATCCATAGACGAATGAAGCATTTTGGGGAACACTTCAGATTCATAAGTACATGAGGCTTTTCAGGGACACTTCAGAACCAAAGGACTCTGTTGCCAGTATAAGGAGATTGTTATTTACCTAAATTTCAAATATGTGTATATCATTCATATATGTGTATGCACGTATGTGTTGTGTGTCACACGTATTAGTGTTGTAACACAATACATGCACGTTAATTCATAATGAACAAATTAGATTAAGCAGCATTTCCAACATCTCAAATATTGTCATCTCTATGTGCTGGAAGTCTTCAAGTTCTTCTGCAAATTTTCTGAACTGAAACTCTCCCCCAATAATATTTTCATACCCACTTTCCACTTTCTCATTATTCTGCTTCCTCTCCCCTTCCTAGCCTCTAGAAACATGTATTTCACTCTCTATTTCTATGTGATCAACAATTTTAACTTCTCCCAGATCAGTGAGAATACGTAGTGCTTGTTTCTCTGGGCCTGGCATATTTTACTTAACACATGTCCTCCACTTCCCTCTGATGCCACCAATGACAGGATTTCATCCTTTTCATTGCTGAATAATATTACATTGTGTATACATATCACTTTTCATCAATTCATTCATAAATGGCATTTTGGTTGCTTCCATACCTTGGCTATTGCGAATAGTGCTACAAATAATAGGGAAGGGCTGGAGTCTACTTGGTATAAAGACTTCATGTCCTACCCAGTGATGGAATTGCTTGACCCTGTGGTAATTCTATTTTCAGCTCCTTGAGGAATCTATACACTATTAGTGTATCCTATGTTTTTATTTGTCAAGCCTGTCCACTCGGTGCTAGCTCCATACAGAGGATAGAGAGTAGATGTTTTTCGTTTATTCATTTACTTATTAACAAAACACATTAAACTAAATAGTACACATTAAACACATTAACTAAATAGAACAATAGTCAAGGTACTAAAGATATAAAGAGCTAGCCATAGTGGCACATGCTTGCAATCCCAACAATCAAGAAGATTGTCATGAATTCAAGGTCAGCCAAGGCTAACTTGTGAGTTCAGCACCAGCCTGGACTACTAAGCAATGCTGGCTCTAAATAAATAAATAAATACACAAGGAAACTTGGCATGAAGCTACGATACCCACAGGGGTCGACCTAGAGGAGGAGACAGACTCAGTGAAACCATCAGAACCATAACGCCACCTTTCTTTACCCACAGGAGGTCACAGCTGACGTTCCTACATTAAGGACAAGAGAAAAATAAAACACGTTTACTTAATCCAAGATTTATAGGGCCTAGGAGCCTTTGTAAATCAAGAATAAACATTTGTTTTCATGTTTAGGTTCAAAGAAGAATGAACAGCTTTGTAGAAATGTGACTGGACAAAAAGTGAGTGAAGAGACTGAGACAAAACCCAGCCAGGTCCGTCTGTTCAGATTCTGCCTGTCTTCTCTGTGTAATAGTGTAGAGTAGGACCCCTACTAGACTGAGGGTCTTATAATCTACTATTAGACAGGGTGAGCAATATATCTGTTTATGGGCAACTCTTACACTGAGAAACAGGGCAAGTTTAGAGTACTACATCTAGGTTTTATGGCTGGTGTTATGGGAGAGGAGCTGTTTCCATGGCCTGCTTTGAGAGATAAAGAAGAAAAGGAAAAATAAGGGAACGGAAAGTTCTGAAAGATCTCACTTCTGAGCCTCTGTCAGCTCAAAATATTCAGCATACTGCTGTGTCATTCTATGAGGTATATTCTGAGCTTGACAAATACAATGCAGTAAAACTATAGAGAGACAGATGGGACCCAGTGTAGATGAGGTGTCATAAACGCTTCCTGAATGGGTGGTACCCAAATTGGGCTTTAGGTTATAAAAGAGTTAACAATGTTGAGAGAGTCACAGCAGGCAGAGCGTGGGTACAGACAAAATCATCCAGAAGAAAGAATGTGAGGGGAAATGTGGCAGCAAGAACAACAGAACAAGGATACCTTGGCTAGAGTAATCAGTGGAGACCTACCTGACTGTGAAGGATTTAAGCTGCACACCAAGGAGCTAAGATTCCATGTCTTCTGGAAGAGCAGGACTGAGGCTTTACACAGGATCAGGGACAGAGAGGACTTATTTTCAGGAACACATTTAAGAAACAGCCCGGAAATTGTCAAAATGTGATGATGAATTGGATGTAGAGGTAAAAGATGAAGGAAAAGAAATATTCAGGGACCTTTATCTGATTTGTAGTGTGGGCAACTGGCCAGATTATGGAGTCACCCATAAGAAACAAAATTGAGGAGAAAAAAATAGATTTCTGTATGGTATTGAACTCTATTTTAGAAATGCAGAGTTTGAGGGGATACGTTAGCGGTATAGCCTACCTAATAGGTGGTTAAAAATCTCAAAACTAAAGAAAAGAACCTAAGATGGACATCTGTGCAAGTCCCTTCAATTAGAATAGATTCACTCTTCCAGGAAGAGTATGTAAAACAGAAGAAGCCGTATGGTGAGGACAGTGGCTGGCTAAACACCAAAACTAAGAGGATTTCGAGTGTAAAGAAGGCAAGCGCTAGAAGAGACTCCTGCACATGTAGCAAATTAACACATTCCCTGATCTATGGTGGCATTTCTGGGCAAAGAACCCAGAATAAATCTTCACTGCCACTTTTATATACATGCTAACATATGCACCTTCTGTCTAGTTATGGAAACATACTCTGGTTTCCCTTCAGAAACTATAAATTGTATAAATCTTACTGCCTTTTACTAATTATGCAAACACACCAAAGCCTGGCCAGCTGTAAACTGGAGTTAGCTTGCAATAGCAAAGTATACATAATCTTTCTCTACACTGAATGGTACAATGTTCATAGGAATAATGCAACGGTGGTGAGAATATTCCCTTCATGGAAATTAGAAAATGATACAAATAAAGACTTTTGCTTTGGAAAGCCAGGTGATGTACACCACTTCCCAAGAGTCCCTCTCTGTGTCATTGGGAAGCTCAAGAGAGAGCTTCATAGTGATTGAACGTTTTTCCCATTCAGTGTCCACTCAAGTTTTGTTGTCACTACAATCTTTGACCTTACACAAAGATGGAAAATTTTGTCTCTGAGGTAGCTGAAATATCCATCAACAGATCAATGGATACCAAAAACGTGGAATAAGTATGCAATGCACAATGAATTACTACGCTTTCATGAAGACAGATAGATTTAAAGGTTTTGCAGGTGCATAGTCACACAACTGGAGACCATCATGCTTAGTGAAGTGAGCCTAATACAAAAAAGGTTAAATATTACACGTTTTATCTAGTATGAGAAACCAGAATGCAGTCATTTTATAGAACCAAATGGGGGTGATAGTGGGAGTTAGGGGGTATGAAGAGGGTACGGGAGGGCCAAAAAATGGGAAGCAGAAGGGATTGTGATGCTGATGCCATATATACATATACAAAACACCCAATCTCACTGTAGCCATTATGTATTATGTATCTCTCTCTCTCTGTCTCTGTCTCTGTCTCTGTCTCTGTCTCTGTCTCTGTCTCTCTCTCTCTCTCTCTCTCTCTCTCTCTCTCACACACACACACACACACACACACACACACACACACACACACACGGGGAAAATAGAGATGTAGGGAGAAAAGAGGGCTGAAAACTGAATGTGCTTAAAAATTTTTTAACTCCTCTTTAAAAATTTTTAAAATCCTAAGAGCTCACCTTATTTTAAGCCACTTGTTAGAAGGAAGCCCTATGGTCAAGTTTCTTTGATGAGTGCCCTTCTTGCTCAGGAAAATGCTGAGGGAGTTTTATTTTCAAACAATAGTCAGGGTTTTATCACACAGAAATCCCAGCCCCCTTGCCATCCTGTCTCAGCAGGGTTTCCTAGATCACCCCAGAGAGTCCAGGAACCCTCCTGAAGGAAACAGGAAGTTGTTTTTTCCACCTCCTGAAAAATCGTAACTTAATTCAACATTAGAAATGGTAACTCCTGTAACTTAAATCAACATTACTCTGTAACAGATAGACTCTACCTTCTCTAATACAAATCTCTATATTCTAATCAAGCCTTAAGTATCTCAAAGTTTTCTATAAGACAAATCAAAAATTAGCGAATTTGAGAAAGTTTGCAGACTACATGTTCTTCTTTTTTCTTTCTTTTTTTTAAAATATTGAGACAGAATCTCTCTCTCTCTATAGTCCAGGCTGGTCCTAAGCTCACTATGGCCTTGAATTCACAGAAATCCTCCTGTCTCAGCCTCCTAAGTGCTGAGATTACAAGCGTGTGCCCTCACATCCACTTTATGTGGTGCTAGGAAATCAAACCCAGGCCCTGCGTTGCCAGATAACTATTTTGATTGCTGAGTTATTTCCCCAGCCCCCAGACTACATTTTCAAATATAATAAATTCATTTTATAAGTTTTTTTTTTTTGCTTAAAACCAAAGGTTAGTGATGAAGATGTTATAAATTAAAGCCAAGTTCCATTTATTTATTTATTCATTCAGTCAATCATTCACTTACAGGATGGGATCTTGTTATGTTGTATAGAATGGCTTCAAAGTTAGTACGCTCCAGTAGTCCTCCTGCCTTAATCTCCCAAATAGTTGGGACTACAACTCACAAACCCAACTTCTATCTCCATTTCTGGGCTAATTTAATATGAGACCAAAGGAAAAAACTTAAAATTTTAATGTTTTGGTCATCTACCTTATTTAACAAACAAACAAAAATGCACACCTATTTTTGAAAAACTCATGGTTTTAGGGTTGCAAGTAGGGAGAGGAGTTTGAACTAAAATAATCATTGCTGCGTCTACCAAATAATATTATCAACTGTCATACAGTTTAGTATCAAGAATGAAATTCAAAAAGCCTTCTTCTCTCATCCAGAGATTCAAATGCCCAAGGTCTGCAAATGCTGAGGTCACCAGTTAACAGGTGCTCTGGCTTTCTGGAATCCATCCTGTTTTTGTGCAACCCAGCCAATGACTATCTATAAAGGTCAGCAGGGGATAGTGAGTTTCTGTGTGACCTAATATTCTCTGTGAATGGAGCCAGTTATGAATGGAAAGCCTTCCCTCCAGCCCAGAGCTTTCTCAGTGAGCCAGAAATCCCACAGACAGCTCCAGGGGTCTTCATCTGCTTGTGAAATTTATAAGGGCTCCTTCCCTAATCCTAGGCTAGGAAGTGTAGGGTGAAGGCAACAATTGCCCGATATTTTCAAATTTACAGTCTTTAGTTTGGTTCTTATGTTATCATCACCCTTTTCCTTTGGAATTAGTTCAATTTTAAGTAAAGTAAACATGTTTTACCATTACCACCTATTATCACAATAATCAAGCATAAAATTCAAAAGCTCATTATCAGAATGCCAATAAAATCTTTACTCCCGTGTTTTCAACATTCAAATAATAACATTATCTAGCTTGTTTCTTTCTCTCTCCAAAACTAAAACTTTAAAGAAACGTGAACTTAAAAATTCAAATGTGGAGCTAGGGGCATAGATCAGTGCTTAGAGTGCTTGCCTCACAAATGGAAGGCCCTGGGTTTGATTCCCTAGTACCACATAAACTAGGCATGGCAGTGCATGCTGGCAATTCCAGCTCAGGAGTCTGAGGCACAAGGTGTGTCTTTGTTCAAGGCTAGCCTGGGTTCATAGGGGGTTGAGGACCAGCCTGGGCTACAGGGCAAGAGCCTGTCTCAAAAGAAAAAGAATTCAAGTGTGCTCTGGAAAGCATTCTGTACTATTCAGCCCAAGTAGTCTTTCTAGATAATGAGCTTTCTGGAATTGGCTACTGACATAATAAAGATATATCTTTTAAGCACGTTGTCAGGTAATCTATGTAGCGTAAGGTGGAAGGACAATGTAGCTTGAGGGTATTTCTCTGGAAGATACACTGAAGTAAAGTGGCCTTTTTTTCTTAACAGTTTTTTTTTCTTCTCCATAACCTATATATTAATTCTAAGAAAGCCATCTTTAGGACCTAATTGAAGAGTAAAATAGGTGGCTAGTAGGTATTGATTGAGTATTCATTATATATCAGATACTTGATTTTTCTAACCACCTTTTTGTGTTGGAATTATTATCACTTCACTTGAGAAAACTGAACTTTGGATAAGAGAAGGGTCGCTTCCACAGTCATCCAGCCAGTTAACAGCAGTCAACATGAGTGTCAAAGCCAGGACATACACCCAGTTCTCTTCTCCTATCACAATATGTTGCCTGATGACAGAAAGTGATACAGCACTGGGCACTCAGTCTCCATGTCCGAATACCCAGGACCATCAGAACTCAATAGATTAGAACCTACACAGGTCATAAGACTGTCATACAAAAGACAGAGACAAAGATTAGACAACAGAGGCATATTACAAAGTCACAAGTTATCCAGCACTCTATCAAAAGAGTGCATAATACTAAAATCCTTACCTTTTCACTTGTGTCCCTTTGCCCTAACTACTTACACAAAAATTAGGTCTCACATATCAAACATTCTAAGGTATTATCTTTCTATACTAAATATTCTAAGGTACTATCCTTTTCCCCTCCTGACACTGACTGAAATCCTCAACACTACAAGGTAAGAACTATTGCTTTAGTGCTAAAAACCTTCCTTGAAGATAAAAATCTCTCCCATTATTACACAGATCTTGAAGCTGCAGAGCTCTGAATTCTGCAGTACCACACCATTTCCATCTACACCAAGCACTTATCATGTACAGTGGTCATGATTTTTGCAGTGTGAGGTGCAATAGCAAAACTAGCACACATCACACATTTCTTTTTTCTTCTTCGCAATTTTATGAATAGAAGAGTCATGCTTCCATAGATCTTACCATTCTCAACTACAGTATATTTGTCTTTCTGAGAACTTCCACCTTTTCTCTCAAAGAAAGCATTTTATAGCTTCTTTGTGGTGTACCCAAATTATCAGAACCAATACATTTATACCTTAGGTCATTATTTAGTAAAATAAGTGTTACTTGAACAAAATCATGTATCATGACAGGCAATCTGATAAAGGAAGTGGCTATTAAGTGCCTAATAAACAGTACTAGAGTTTGGATCTGGAATGTCTTCCAAAGGACCATGCATTGAAGGCTTGGTCCCAACCTAGTGGGGACTAATGGCATGCCCCTGAAGGGATTATGGGAACTGTGGTCCCTTCCAGTCTCTCTTTGTTTCCCAGACCCCATGAGGTAAGCAACTTTACTCCATCACACAATAAAAACCCATATTGTACTACCTTACTACAGTACAAAAAAGCAACTGAAATCTCCAAAACACTGAACCAAATGAACCATTCCTCTTTATAAGCTGATCACCTAGAATATTTTATCATAGTAACAGAAAATTAACAGAAGTATGTAATATATACAGCCTAGGAATGACTGATTCATGGTCCTGGAATGAGGAAACTAGATGGCTAAAGATTTCATCATGCAACTCAGAATTGCACACGATTCAAAACTTATAAATTGCTCATTTCAGGAATTTCCATTTAACCTTCTTAGACCAGAATGACCCACAGATAACTGAAAAAATGAGGATCATAAAGGACTATTGTATATCCTATCGGTTCTGTTTCTTTAGGGAATTCAGACTAATATATACCTTACCTGAAGGCTTGGCATATTTATATTACCAGGAATCAACCTAAGCCACATCAGTAATAAGCATTTCAAGAGTACTAATATGTTTTTAAGATAAAAGTGAGTTTCCTAATGTAACAGTACTATATCTCCTAAATGATTGCTACTGAATTCTTCCAAATTCAACCAAACAAAAATTTTGCAAATATAAGCAAGAAAGTCTGTACTTATATAATAAAAAAGTAATGCCTGTTCTTCATCTCTTAGTTGAATCACTAAAATAAATCCCTTTTACATTATCCTTATGGTATCTATAGTGACCTTTAGACGTAGATCAGATCATTTTACTTCTCTGTTTAAACTGTTCCCCTAGGTTCCCAAAACACTTGGAAATAACACCCATTCTTCTACAAGAACTACAAAAGCCTTTCTACCTATTTTCTTGACCCTATCACCAAAGGCATCACCTACCTCCTCTCAGCTTCAGTCACATTGGTCTTCTTTCAGTTCCTTAAACACAGTAAGTTCATTCTCAACAAACTCATTCTCTGAGTTTGCTTCTTTGTCTAAAATACTGCAGCCTATGATATTCTTATGATTGGCCCCTCATTCACTTTTTGAGCAGGCAATGTGCCTTCAGATACTCTCCCACAGCCCCCTGGAGTCACAGCAACCCATCCACCCCAGATCACCGTATCTAGGTAAATTCCTTCATAGCATTTACTTGTTTGCTGTCTATGAACTCCAGATGATCAGAACCCTTATCTATCTTACTCATGACTCTGTCTTTGGTACACAGAATAACTACACTATGCACTGATGCATAACAAATGCTTGCAACAATAAATGAAAGCCAGTTAGTATGATTAAACTGCATCCAATTTGAAACTCAGAATTAAAGGCATAAGAAACTCCACAGATATACTGTAACACTCAAAATCTACCCTTTTACACTAAAAAATTAAACAACTGCTGCATTCTCTTCAAAGCAATTGAGAACTGAAGTAAATTTATTAAAATTATTATTCTGAGCTTATTTTTATAAAGACAAATTAATTTATACTTGGTTATTATGATTTTTAAAATTACTGAAGTCCTAAGATTTTTCTCCAGAATTCCTGAAATGCTGAGTCAAACTGCACGCAATAATGAGCTCTTATTCTCTGGTGCTGACATTGCTCTTACTGTTTTTTCAGCTATAAATGCCATGGAGCCAACTGCTTGATTTGCAAACAGAGTGGGAATATGTACTGTTTAACTTCTTACAACTTCAAGTGGGAGGATCTGAGAAATAAATACACAATCTAATCCACCAGCTACATGGCACAAGTGTAAATAAATACACTGCAACAAACTTACTTGCAGGGCATTGGACTACCAAGTAGCTTTCAATACTTGGTGCATGACAAATGTTATACAAAGTAAGTCAAGATTTCATCTGAAGCCTTGTAACTTCCCCTTTTGCCCACACCACATTTAAAGCCTTGAACACACAGAATACCGTTTGAGCCCCCTGAATTTATAATAAGTTTTCATTACTGAAACAAAGCAGAACCCTAGCATACCATTCTAGAAATGCTCACTCAAGCCTACCTCCACCTTAAACGAAGCCTCATGACTATGGCAGTCATTGAACTCTTGTCAGTGAAGGTCTAGAACATCCACTTTCATTCCTTTCATAAATATTTGTTGAGCTTCCACTATGTTCAAGGAATGATTATGGGACACTATAAATACAGAAATAAATGGCACATACATGTTCCCTGCTGTGGTTATGATGCAGTTTGCCTCCAAGTCTTCATGTGTTGGGAATTTGGTCTCTAGTATGAGAAGCAAAGAGACGGTAGAACTTCGAAGAGGCAGGCCTACAGGGTGGTCCTTAAATCATTGGAGGCATGCCTTCGGAAAGACTAACGTGTTTCCGTGAGACCACATAATCATTGTAAGAGTCAGTTGTGATTAAAAAGCGGAAGAGTATCCACTGGTCTGTTGATGGGTATTTTGGTGACTTCCATGTTCTAGCTACTGTGGTATTTATACACAATGCAATACTATGAATCTGTAAAGTCCAACAGCATGGAGGTTTTTACAGGCAAATGGAAAAAACTGAGAACATCATGCTTAGTGAAGTGAGTCAGAAGCAGAAGGTGAAACATCGAATGGTCTCTCTGATATTAGAGACCTAGACCACAACTATCTCATGGAACTTTAGACAAAAGACAAAGTGAAAGAGGGGTACAGGATGAGGGTGGAGGGTGGGAAGGGAGGTTAGGGGGAGGGGGAAAAGGAGAGCGAGAAAGCCCCTGTCACCTTGACAAGATACGTATGTGCACAAAATGCTCAACTCCATTGTAAACCTTAAATTTTACACTTGGAGATATCAATAAAATGGGGGGGGGGGAGAAAATGAAATTGATAAAGATAAAAAAAGTGGAAGAGTGGCCCCTCTTCTTAATTAGATTTCCAATCTTCTCATGTGTTCTCTTCTTGTAATATACATTCCTGACATTGGGATGTCATCCACCATGAGGCCCTCACCAAAGCTGTACTGGAGCCAGTGCCATGCCCTTGAACCTCTAGAATTGTGAGTGCAACAAACTTCTTCCTTTGTAAAGTACCCAGCATCAGATATATCACTACATAAAGCTGACAAATCCAGAAACTTCACTAATACAATCCCTACCAACATGAAGCAGAGAAAAGAAATATTAAACAGATGATTATTGTCTAATGGCAGGGAAGATAATTGATCTCTACAAAAAAGAAAGGTGTTTAGTAACAAGAAAATAATAGATTAAGAGGATCTTATTTTGCCTTAGAAATCACAGTGTCACAGGAAAAACAGAGATCACATAGTGAGCAGCAGCTGCCAGGTAAACAGTGTGAGAGAGAGAGACTTCAAACAAGGCCAGAGCATGTACTTGTGCTCTGAAGGAACACGCAATACTGGAACACAAGAGAAGCTGATGTGACCAAAGGACAGGAAGCCATGGAAGAGTGGTAGAGGATGGACATGGACTTACAGCATTCTGATATTTAACCTAATGCCAGTGGGAAGTCATCAGGTGAATACGTCATGATCAAATGTAAGTGTAAGTGTGAATACAACATGATTAAATGGGTCTACATGAAAAATGAGCCATAAAAAAACAAGAAAGGGCTGGAGGAACGGCACAGTGGTTAAAGCACTTGCCTTGCAAGCACAAGGCCCTGATTGATTTCCCAGCAGCACATAAAGCTGGGCACGGTGGCACATGTCTGCAATTTCAGCACTTGGGAGGCTGAGGCAGGTGGATTGTGCTGAGTCCAAGGCCAGCCTGGGTTCCACAGTGAGTCAGTGAGCTCAAGACCAGCCTGGGATACAAAGCGAGACCCTTTATCAAAAAAAAAAAAACAGATGGAGAAGACTAAAGAAGGCAAGAGATAATAGGAGTAAAGGATCTTAAAGCGTGATTCACAATCTGCTTGTGTCAGAATCATATAGGGGTACTTGTTAACCACAGATTTAAGAACAGTACCTCCAACCCATTAAACCCTAATCCCTGTGTGCTTACTCCTAGGTTAGCATACATCAATAAGAACCACTTTAGAGTAATGCCAATGATAATCAAAAGAAAAAAAGATAGAAGCAATCTGCTTTTTATAGGACATGAGATCCCTCTTTTAAAATTTTGGTTTATCACCTTCCTCTCTAATCCTTTCTTCACTACCCTTAGCAAGAGACCAGTTTTATTCTTTTTTGATAGTCACTGCCTAATCTTAGTTTTAGTAAGAATAGAAGCAAATACTTGCTTTCGCTTATTCCTGACTGGGGAAGATGAGAGGAAACAAATCTGTAAGCTAATTATTTCTGGTACACAAATTCATATCTGACCAGAAATTTTCAGATTGAAAATAATGTAATTTTTATTTGTGTGCCTTTTCTACTGCCCAAAGTCTTTTATATATACAATCTTATATGATCTCACAATTAATTATGGTTTACAGATGAGACCACGGAGGCTCAAAGAGGCTAAGTAATTTACCCAGTTGTGTTACTAATAATAGACAGACGCAAGAGGCAAGCTGAGATACCTCAGACTCCAAAGCTACATTGACAGAGCCCTGTTAGATGGCTGAGTAGGTGTCTTAGTTACTTTCTTGCTGCTGGAACAGAATACTGGCATCCACAACTTAAGGAAGGAAAGCTTTTTTAACTCACAGTTTCAGAAGGTCTCACACAATCCATACATGGGCAGCTGGCAACAGTGTAAGCACATAATCAGAGAAAAGTTCTTCACAGTGCGGCAGGCAGAAAGCAAAGTCAAAGAGAAAGGGTGAGCTATCATTCCAGATCCTGCCCCAGTGACCTTCTGAGTCAAGACCCAGTGGCCTGCCCCCTCTGACCAGACCCCACTTCCAAGTAGCATAGCAGTATTTCACAAAATCCAAATACAAGAGGCCTTGGGGGGAGGGGGCGGCTTCCAGATCATAACAGTAGGTCAGACTCACCATCATGGCGGGCCCCCCACAACCACCATGTCCTACCTTCCCCCTACCCTTATTCCAGAGAAGGCCAACAATGAGAGCTTGCTACACATAAGATGCTACACACAAAATGCCCCCTACCAGGCATTGGGAGGAAAGATAACATTGGTATTGATCATTTTTTATTACTGTAACAAAATACCTAAGATAGGCTACCTTCATAAAAATGTGAGGTTTACTTTGCTCTGGAGATTCAAGGGAATGGCATCAGCATTAGCTCAGCTCTGGCCAGAACCTCAATGCAAATGGCATCATAATGGCAGAAACATGTGGAGAAAAGAGATGACATTTTCAAATACAAGTCAAGAGTTTGAGGAAGAAAAGCCTTGAACACTGGGGGAAAGCCTGCCCAGTTTAATGAGTATGACAAGGAACCATCAAGCTGTTTAATAGGAGTTGGGTCACTCTTCCAATTCAGTCTTTCTCCAAGGGCAGCTCCTCCAATGACAGGAATCTCTGACAAGACTCCATGTCTTAAAGCCTCCTCGACATGGACATTTGGGGGACACAGTTATACTGTATCCAAACTATAGAACAATTGTAGGCAAATTCAGTCACAGCTGTCCACATTACCAAAAACATTTGAAGGCAAGTATTTTGATTTCATATTAACATGATAGAGGTAAAAGGACTATGGGAAACTATAGCTGTCTAAATCAAACAAAATATGAAGTTGTCTTGTCAGGAAGGTATAATGGTCATGTCACCAGCACTAACTGTATGTTTGAATTTTCAAATAAGCATTCTCCAGACCCACTTAAAGAAAAAGTTGCAACATCCCCCCTTTCCAGGAATGTGATTAACTTAATAGCTAAGCTAGTAATCACGAGCTGCTTATTGGATACAAACAAAGAAAGCACTGTCTCTGCAAGTGGACACAATGGTCCTGGATGGGAGATGAATTTCAGTATCTGTGGAGGACCGTTCTATTACATAACCAATGGAGCTGCCTGAATGCTCATTACATAACTTCATGCTGCTTTATCATTCTAATTCAAGTGGGGAGGCCTTTCCCTCTGGCTCAAAAGCTTTCTGCCTTCACTCTAGTAGCTCCTAAGGTTTAAAAACTTAAATTATATTGAATCATAGAAATTATGTACATGGTTATTATACCCAATGTAAATAATGAAAAGAATTTTTTTAAATGTGTTTTCAGAATTGGAGGCAACTGTTATCTGTTGAGGAGGGTAAAATGCACAGAAGGCCAAGCAAAGGCTACAAAATAGAAGTGATGTGCTCTGTCGCTATGCCTTCATTGGGGAAAACATACAGCATTTTCCAAAGCCCTTAGGTCACTTGACATGAACCTAAGACTCCTTCAGAAGCACTTATGGATTCATTTTATCAAAAGTCATGAGAAATACAGATAGGCCATCAGTATGAGATGATAAAAGAGTAGGCCTTGAGAAAGCAAAACCAGTGAATGAGCTTATCTTTCAGTAATTTTTAAGTTTAGCCATAGTAGATTTCTTTGTAACCCCAACACCTAATTCCGTTAACTTTCGGCTAAGGGTTTGGAGACTAGGAAGAAAAGACTTAATATCTTTAATATTCCTTCAAGAAGAACTGGAAAGAAGTTGTCCATGGTGTGAATAAAGTCTAGGAAACCAGGCCGTGTGACTTAGGTGGGAGGCTAAAGCAGGAGGATCATAAATTCAAGACTGGCCTGGGCAACTTGGTGACTTAGCAAAACCCCATCTCAAAAAAAAAAAAAAAAAAAAAAAAAAAAAAACAGGTGGCAGATATAGCCTAATGAAGGCCTTGAGTTGGATTCCCCAGTAACACTAAAATAAATAAATAAAATAATTTTAAAAATCAAAGAAAAATTTAATTTTAAGAAACTCATGCATTTAAATCCCATGACAGTAAGTCTTTTTAGGGAACTTAGTTTTCAACTGGGAACGATTTTCCCAAGAAGAGACCCTTTAAACGTCAGTGGTTTTTTTTTTTTTTTTTTTGGTTGAATTTTTTTTTTGAGACAGGGTTTCATTCTTTAATCTATAAATACCAGTATCTTAAAAGTTTCATTTATTGAGCACACCTATAATCCCAGCTCTTGGGAGGCTGAGGGAGAAGGATTACCAAGAGCCCACGGCCATCCTGGGCTCCATAGTAAGTTCAGGACCAGCCTGGACTACAGAGCGAGACCCTGTTGTAAAAAATTAAAATAAAAAAAGTTTCATTTATTTTGATGAAAATATTTATGAAGTGTTATCTTTCTGTCTTCAAAAGTAGACTATCTTAGTATCTTAGCCAGATGCAGTGACACATGCTTATAATCCAAGTCTTCTGTGAGGCTGAGGCTTGCTAAGATGGCCAAGTTTCAGCCAGCCTGGCCAATTTAGCAACTTAAACTGACTTAAAAAAAAAAAAAAAAAAAAAAAGAGCTGGGGATGTAGCTCAGTGAAAAAGCCCTAGGTTTCAAAGCAAAAAAGAAAAAGAATAAAATATCTTGAGCATGACATAACATTTCGTTAGCAGCTTGCCACCCACTGCCACAGGGGACGGTGGTATTTGGAGAAATGCACACAGACAGATGTACTCATTTCAAAACAAAGTGATCCCATATACCTATACTTTTCCTGTTCTTCAGCCCCGTTAACAAAAGCCCATGCCATCATGGGACCTACGTGACAATGCAGGAAACACGCAAACTATAATAATGAGCAAAAAAATGGATACAAGGTACAAACAGTGGCATCAGGCAAAAGCAGGCCAAAAGCAGAAAAAGGAAAGCCTGAAGATGGGAGAAATGGCAGCATGAACTCACAGCAGGGAAGCCTCACATCGCAGGCTTTCTGCAGGCTACCTGAGCAGAAACTGATGCAACTGTTCGTATTTGTTGCTGTTAGTCTGCTTCTAAAAGCCACACTCTTCAAACTTGTTGCTTGTAAATCGTGAACAAAGAACTTCATTACAAGTTGTATACAAGCAACCAGCTTTGCTATACATTAAGAGTTGACAAGGTATGCATTAAAAATGGTGGGATGAGAGCAAATTATTTGTGCTACTCTGAGAATTAATATTCAGTTTTTAAGTAAATCAGAAATGAAACAATCAAAAGACAGAGTTTCTCAATTTTAGAGGATATTAAGACTTGAACCCTTTACAACTTTGGTCTCCCTTCCCTTGTACTCTCTCACAATGAACTAGCCCGTTTTGTTCTCATGTTCCGACCTACACCATGTCAGACTTCTGGCACTAAATGTCCTCTACCTTCCTGTCCCCAGATGGAACATTCCCTAACCTTGTCCCTTGACCCTCTTTTTTCTTTCATTTTCTTATATCACTAATTATTGCTCAAAGTATTAAGTATGTGTAAATTGTACTAAAATGTATTCTTCTAACTCCAAATCTCTTCTAATCTGGAAACCCTTCCAGGACAATATCTACAATTTAAACAATCATATCTCAACCCTCCCACCAGCAGCACAAAGACAGTCTTCTTCCCAGAAACCCTGTTTCTGCTACTGATACCACTCTTCTTTGTTCAACTACACCAAAAACCTTAGAATTATCATTGACTTCTTCCTCTCACAGTTCAAGGAGTCACAAATAGTTGTGGAGGCTACTGTTGATAGAAAGAAACGAAAATACCATTTCTTCACACAGTGAGAAAAGAAACTGCTGCAGGCGTCACAGAAACCTTGGGAGGGAGCAATTATGTTACTGCTCGTATGTCACAAAAATACAGCCCAAATATTAGCAGACAACATTCTTTTAGTTAGTATCGACCTTCAATGACATAAAAGAGGCTTCAATAAAGGTGGAACAAATATTTCAAATGTGAAAGGAAAGAAAGCATCTAAAGAAAACAATGTAGCTGCCATAGTTTGGATGTTGTTTATCCCCAAAAGTTCATGGACTGAGCTCGTGGTCCTTCATAAGGAGATTTTGGGAGGTGGTGCCTTAAAGAGGTAAAGCCTCCTAAGTGGTCCTTAAATCGTGTGGGGGTGTGCCCTCAGAAGGTACTGCGGGACCCTTCTCTCTGGTGTCCTGTTCCCTAGTATGCTCCCACTATTGCCACCTGCCCTGAAGTGAGAGAGGAAAGGTGGGAAGCGCAGCACCCTGCCATTTGTACCTTTAGCCTCCAAACTTGTGAGCTAAATACACTTCTTTCATTTATAAAGTCAACCTAACAACTTTCATTACTACAGTTCATCATTGTAATGAAAACCTGACCAACAGAGAAATTAGACAGTTTTTTTAAGTTATAAGAGAGATAAAAAAAGGTATCATAATTAAGGCTGTATAGGGTAGCGCACATTCAAAATAGGGCAACATAAAAGTTAATACTCATAATGATCTGGAAGAAATGTTGAGGTCAGATAAAAGGTTTTTTTTCAGCTATTCCAAGCCGGAATAAGGAAGGGAGTGGTTAAATGCATAGGTGGGGTATTGTTAACTGATAACACAAAGAAAGCAGAATTGCTTCACCCCTCCCATGCTTCTATTTTCCCTATCAAGGAAAATGATCTTCAAGCCTGGAAAGGGTAGGACCAACACAGGGAAGAGGAAACTAAACCCCAAGATACAGAAGGTGATAGGGGAAAAAAGCACTTAGTCCTTTAAGTGATTTCAGTTCTCCAGAGACAGATCAATAACTGGAAATGGCACTGAAAAAAAAAAACCCAGCAGATGTGATCATAATATTGATGAACAGAATCTTTACAGAAGCACAGAACCAAAGAGTTATGTAAGGATGCCGGCAAGAGTGAACCAATTTTCAGACAATAATAAGGTAGACCAGAAATGTTGAGCTGGTATTCCTGCTAACCAGTTCCCAAAATTCCAGATGTGGATTGTAAGTAATGATTACTAGAAAAAGCTAGCATGAAATTACTAAGAAATATGAAATCATCTTTAATTTTTCTTCCTTTTCTGATTATATTCCATAGATAACCTAAAATGCTACAAATTTAATGTTTGTCGACTTCAAAAAAATCCTATAAATTCCTTCCTTAGGTCATTATAGACATGACAGAACTTTTTGAGAAGAACAATTGGAGATTTGGCTAGATTTGCGTCTAAATCACAGTTACAGGGAGGCTGAGTGGTAAAGCAGTGTTAACTAATGAATACTTCTGGAAAGGAGGAACAAGGCACCTTTTCTAGCTGAACTGAAAGTTACAAGGACGTACCAGTTAACCAAATCAAAATTAGAAGATTATTTTTAAAAACTAGAAAAATAATGAAGACCAACAAAATTAAATTTGGTAAAAATAAGTTTGTCCCATACTTAGATTTTTTAGAAACAACTCTCAAAGCAATGGCTCAAAGAGACAGTTTAATGAGACTTAATAATAACTCCCATTTTTAAGAAAACCGAAGAATCTTTGCTGAATATAAGACTTAAAAGTAACACATTTGCAAAGAAACCTATTTTAACTTCTATACAAATCAGAACTAATATTAGATAAAACCATATGAACCACCAATATTTGACCATTTTGACTAAAAAACTCACAAGCAATTTCATATAGGTCAAGCTAATAGTATGTGTGACATCACAAAAGAAGTACAGACTGCTTTGGAGCACAGAGCACATTTACTACTTTTAGGAAACCAGAAAGGATTCGTGGAAAAAATAGCAAGAGGGTTGGAACTTGAGCAATGGATGAGATTTAACCAGAAGGAGATTATGAAAAAAAAGGACATTTAGACATTGGCAGCAGTGAAAGAAAAGAATCTAAAACAGGTAACTTAGTTAGCTGAAGTATGGATTATGCAAATATCAGACATAAGAAACCATACCACAAAAAGCAAGCAGGACTTGACTTTGGAGCACTTCAAATTTTCTGTTTTTAGTGTTCTAAAATCCTGTGATTTTCCTACAAGGGTCAATAACAATATTTGGCATGTGACAGGTGCTCAAATTAGAGTGAATAAGTGGACGAGCAAATGAATTTCTTATGACACGTAGATACAGAACACAGACAGCCCCAACTGCCAAGTCGGCCTGTCATTGGAGGCATACTACTCTTCATCTAAGGACACTGAAGATCATTTAGTCTAACTCCCTCAACATTTCTGGGTGACTACCAGCAGGACTGGAAATATTCAGGCATGGCAGAGGCAAAAGCTGCCTGGCCCTGTGTCAATTCCTAGGATAATCTAATTCACCAGGGCAAAAACTCCAAAAAAGACTTTGGCTCAATAACTCGTAAATGTTGTGATTTGGATTCTTTCCTGAAAAATAAAACAAATGCCATCTAAGTCTACAAGTTTCAGAAACAAATGTTTGGTGGCTTTTGTGGGCAATTGTTTTTAAAATATCAAGCATGTCTAAGACACAATTTTAAAGAATCTGGCTTCAAGAGAAAAAACTGAAGCATTAGCCACATGTTTTACATTTCTTTACATTTCTTACTCTTGCCTGCTAGGTATTTTTTTTTTTAATTAAGAAGGGAAAAATGGGTCAGCCCAAAAGAATTTTTACAACTGTCAGAATAAATACAGGGCCATGTAACTCCATAAACTTCATTTTTGGAATATTTCCCCCTTCTCTCTATAGCTGTAAGTGTCCTTCTTTTAGAAGCCAGACAAAAGCACAGCCTTGGTAACTGTCCCTATGTCTTGCATACCATAAGGACACACTTTCTGTCAGGCAGGAAGAAGAATGACGTGATTCTGGATTAAGTCCAGCCTCTTCTGATTTCAAGAGGACACAGTTGTGGACAAGATCTGAGGGTCACTAGTAACCCTCTTTAATCCAGCTTGGTTACAAGGTCACTAAGAAACTGCCCTGCTTCTCAGTAAGTCACCACCCATGAGACCATTTTGAGAAAGACTTCAAGGAGCCAGTAATCACAGTGATTCCTGGATACTGTAGGACTTCAGAGACACTTCAGGAAGTCTCTTGAGTACCTTCTGCTTTTAGGATGAGCACCAATAAATATTCGGATTTATGTTCATGCAGGGTCTGGATTAGTTGAAGAGTTCTAGAACAGTTCCTACCAGCCAGAGCTAAAATCTATATACAGTACTCCTGGTACCAATATGACCCCTCACAGGCCAGACCAGGCCTTCCAGTAATGCTTTAGATTAATCCAGACAACCCTAAATACTAACTTTCAAACTTTTAAACCATGACTCATAGTAAAAACAAATCCAAAAAACCCACTACATTTTTGCATGGACTCAGTCCACACATGTATATGTTTAAAACAAAAAGTTCCCCAATAATACAAGTCTAATATTATTTTCTACTTCACTCTGTCCTAATTTAAAGGTAATGACTTTTTAAACTCACTAACTGACTTCAGAACCCACAAGTAATCCACAATGTGACTTTAGAAACAAAGGCCTGACACAGCAGCACTTTCCAACAGAAATATCCCAGCCATGGGTAATTTTAAATTTATTAGTTACCATATTAAAGATACTGAAAAGCAACAGGTAAAATTAATTCAATAATACATTTTACTTATATCCATAATTTTAACATGTGATCATTATAGAATAATATAGAAATATTTTACATTCTTTTTTTCATTTGAAGTTTTCATAACGTGAGGCAGACTTTAGATGGACAGAACATCTCAGTTTGGACGATGTTCCAGAGACACAAGTGACAAGTGGCTGCCACAATAAGCAGCATAGCCCTAGAGGGTTCTGGTTCTACATCCCCAACAGCAGCTGGATACACATCATGCACATCACTACCTGGAAGCAGAAAAGGATATGGGAAAAAAGGAACTCTCTTACATTGCTGGTGGGAATGTAAACTCATACAACCACTCTGGAAAGCAGTATGGAGAGCTCTCAAAAGACTGGAAATAAATATCCCCTTTGACCTGGTAACACCCCTCCTGGAAATATATCCAAAGGAGGCCAAAACAATACACAGCAGAGATATATGTATACCCATGTTCATAGCAGCACAACTAACAATAGCTAAAATGTAGAAGTCACCAAAATACCCATCAACAGAACAATGGATACACAATCTGTGGTATTTATACATAATGGAACACTATGCATCTATGAAGTCCAACAGCGTGGAGGCCTTTGCGGGCAAATGGAAGAAACTTGAGAACATCATGCTTAGTGAAGTAAGTCAGAAGCAGAAGGTGAAACATCGAATGGTCTCTCTGATATGAGAGTCCCAGATCACAACTATTATGGAACTTAAAGCAAAAAAACAAAGTGAAATAGGGGGTAGGGTGGGGGAGAAAGGAGGGAGGGGAGGGTGGGGGGGAGGGACAGAGAGAGAGTGCGAAAGCCCTGTGTCCTTGGCAGGATGCGTATGTGCACAAAATGCTCAACCTTAAATTTTGCATATATATATGTATATCAATAAAATGGGGGGGAATAAAATCAAAAATGAAAAGAAGAGGTACCGCCTGCTCCTGCTGAATTCTCCTGCACGTGCAGTGCAGTCACCTGCTCCCTTGTCACATGGCACTATCAGCTCCGTACCCGGCCTTTGATAAAGGCCTGGGAACTTCACAAAGAAGATGAGAGGAACAAGGCTTGTAAACTACTTAATAAGCATCATCACTTTGAAATTCCTCAAACACAAAGTCCAAATGCATTTTTTTATTTGTGACTCCAGAAACCTCACAAACAGTTCAAAATAGAAAGCAACTTTGAAAGAGTCCGTTCTGAAAAATATTATTTGCTGTTTACAAAAATGAATAGTTTGATTGAAATTATGTTAAAATGCATGTCTGCAAACAAGACTAGAAGATAGATAATCAGCAAAAGTGTGACACAGAAAGAATTGTGTTACTATGATAGAATTATGGGTAATTTTTTCTTTTCTATAAAAAATTTAGTTGCATTATTTTAAGTAGGACCAGCACTGCTTAAGCTGTAGTTCAGTTGGTAGAGCACTTGCCTAACATGCCCAAGCCACCCCTGATATCACTAAATAAATAGAATAATATTGTTTTTAAAGGCTCTTCTGTCTTTTCCAAAGTCAGCTCATTTGCAATTGGATGCCTGTACAATTCAAAAGGTAAGAAAGCATAACTCTGCAAGAAGATCCAGAAGCAATCAGAACTAAGCTTGGCTTTGAAAGAGCTGGGAAGAGTTAGGACAGCCTGGGCAAAAGCACTTACAAAAGCCAGAACTTGGAAACCTGCAACTTAGCCTTTAACTTTTTCCTAAAGTAGAAATTTTAAAGTTAAAAATGTGAGATCACAGAACAGAGTTAAGTGTGAGCAGCAAGAAAGCACAGGGAGTTGAGTTTTATTCATGAAAGTTAGAAAGTATACAAACAACATTGCATGATCTATGTCACTTATACGTATGTCTTCTCTTGCAATGAAACTTGACAAGAAAGGCATATGGAAGAAAGTGACCCCAAGACACCTGCCTTCATTGTTCTGTGCATAGAGGCTATCAGACTCCTTGGAAACCATTTGTTAAATAAAGCAAAATTAGACTGTCTATATGTACACAAATACAAATCCGAAGCAAATTATAATCCTCAGATATAAGAAGATTTGTAAAAAATCTTAAACAGGATAAGCTTGGAATTTAAAGAGGAAATTGAATTCCTTAGAGATCCATCCTTAACCCATGACTCAAACCTACACATTCCCAATGAGTTTACAGATTAATTCTGTATTTCATGCCACCCGAATTCATCTATAAAGGTTACCATCACAGCTAAGTCAGTGTTAATAACAGCACAAATGTGTAGATCAAATAATGATAATGAGGAAGCACAGACAATATTTTCCTTTTTTATTGTACTAGTTGAAGTATAAATTAAATCTAGCTTATTTTTTCAGTGTTTTCCTTTTGTTTCCAAAATGAGATTAACAACATTACCAGTGGGAAAGAAAAAAACTGTCTATAATAGAGACAAAGCCAAGCAATTTATAAGATGCTTACTGAATACCAACATCTCAGGTACTGCCTAGGTTATGGAATACAAAGATTAACCAAATAACTAAATAGTTTCCACAAAAAGAAACCTTCTGACATTGTTGTTGAGAATATAAACTAGTCTAATCATAGTGCTTACACATAGTACAGAGATTCCTCAAAAAACTACAAACCAAAGTTTCATTTCACCAAGATATACCTGTCCTGAATTCCAAAAGAATTAAAGGTGTACTGTACTGACACACACATATCTATGTTTATAGAAGCACAACAGCGCAACTCCATAAATAGACGAGATACCTATCAGTGGATGAATGGTGTCTTAGTTACATTTTCATTGCTGGGACAGAATATCCAACATTCACAAGTTAAGGGAGGAAAAGTTTATTTTAGCTCAGAGTTTCAAGTGTTAGTCATGGGCAGCTGGCAATGGCAGAAACACACAGCAGAGATCTAACCGGAGGGAAGCTGTTAAAGCATGGCAGACAGGAAGCCAAGTGAGCAAGGAGGGGAAGAGCTAGCACACATCCTTCCAGGTCATGATCCACTGATCTGCCCTTCCCAGAGTAAGCCCCAGTGTTCAGACACTTCGGACCAGGCTCCATCTCTTAAAAGCACATGGTTCCATAGGTATTCCACAACATCCAAATACATGAGGCCTTTGGGGAACACTCCAGATCCAAACTCTAACAAATGGATAAAGAAAATGTGGCATATACGCACAGTAAAATATTATTTAGCCAAAAAGAAGAATGAAATCATGTAATTTTATAAGAAAATGGAATTTAAAACTATCATTCTATGTGAAACAAGCCAGACTTATTGCATGTTAAATAGTGCATGTTTCCTCTTCTATGTGAAACCTAAAATACAAATAAATAAAGGGTAGATAACAGGAAACCAGAAGACAGACTTGTGGATATGGGGAAAGGGACCAGGGGGATGGAGGAAGGAAAGGGTCAAGGGGTAAAGGGATTACCGATTAAGAAGTGTGGCATACTTGTACAAACTCCCCTAAATGAATGTAACTGCTCTGTATCACCAACATGCAGTTAATAAAAATGAGTTCCACCCTCAACACACCCAAATGAACAATGGACAGAGAAACATTTAAAAATGAATCATGTCATGGATGCTGTGACAAAGCTTTTGGTGAAGTACTAAGGAAACACAGATAAAAGGATCTCTAATTCAAAGGAGAGGTCAGGAAAGTAGAGGAGTAAAGGTAACATTTGAGCTGGGACTTTCCTGAAAGGTAAGTAGGAGTTCAGTAGTCAGTCAGCAAGTGAGCACAGCAGGCAGATACAGTGACAGAAGCAGCGACGCGAGGAGCGCTGCGCCTGAGCACCAGCTTCACTGTGGACGGCAGAAGGCACAATTCCAGGGCTCTCAACCAAGAACAGAGGTCTCTTCACACAGCTGGGCGCCGGCGCGGGGGACACATAAGTCAAAACTTTTGAAATCGTCTTCTGCCGCTGAAGACGGCATCAAGTCTGTGGCTCTCAATTAGCATAGAGGTCCAAGTGGAGATGAAACAGAGCTGTCGCCACCAGCACTGTCAGGCCAGTCACCTAGGGTTTTACAAGTCTTTAGCCCTCAGGCAGACTCCCATCTGTGGACTGTCTAGATCAACACTGCACATAAAGTCATTTTTGTAAAGCATATCATAACCCTCCAGCTCTCACCAAAGAATGTTCATGGGGAAACACTAATGTCAACTTTAGCTCCCTGAAAAATGCTTTTGTGAAGCTAAACAATAACAGGTCCCATGAGGACTTCCTTCTATTTCGTTTATTCTTTCTTTCTTTCCTTCTTTCTTTCTTTCTTTTTTGTTTGTTTGTGACAAGGTCTTGCTCTGGAGGCAGGCTGGCCCTTAACTCACCATGTAGCCCAGGTTGGCTTTCAACACACAGCAATCCTCCTGCCTCAGCCTCCCAAGGGATGGGATCACAGGAGTACGCTACCATGTCCAGTTATTATGTGGTACTGGGATTGAACCAGGAGCCTTGAGCTTCCTAAGCAAGAGAGCTCATCACTGAGACACAGCCCCAGTCCCCAGGACTCTTAAATGTACACTGTCTGAAAGCTGGGACTGCACCATCAGCTGCTGATGGTAGCACTGCTTTGTACTAACATGAACACTACACAAGCACCCTGGGTCCTTCCCCTGCAGCTCCACACGTACAGTCAGCAGATGAGGGAGAATTCCGCGTTTGTCAGTAACAACGTGAACAAATCACTTCCTAAGCATCGTTGTGAAGAGATTAAATGTTCAGTTACAGCTCTGAGTACAAGGGTCATAGCAGCACAGTAGTCAGCTGAGAAGAGGCACTGATAAACAAGGGAGGAATGCTGGGGTCTCAGCGCCTTGCAAGAACAGGAAAGGCCTGAGCAACACTCAAGGGGGACCCACACACATACAAGGAAGGTCAGATCGTGGCCAAGCAGGCAAAAGACCCTGGGGACTATTTTTAATCCAGAAGAAGGACAGGAAGGAACACAAACAAAAAAAGGAACTTACACAGGAGAGATGGAAAGCTAGAAGGAAGCATCTGTAATAAGCAAATGGAAAGACAGTAAGAAAAATAGATCTTTAGAACTGTTTCTGACAGGGAGGCCATCAGGCTACAGGAAAAAACTGGAAAAGAAAAGGAAACACAGAAAGCAGCAGCAGGGCTACTCAAAGGAAGTCTTTTAAATGCTGACATCTTATGAGGGTCAGGGTAGGTCGGCTGGTAACATTCTTGCCTCTGGCATTAGGTCATGAGTTCAAGTCCTGCACTGGGCTTTGGCCTCAAACCAAGAGTCAATTTTCCAATAACTCTGCAAAGCTGGAAGCACTTTGCAATCCTGGGTGCATTAACTTTACCACACTCTCTGTAACAAATTAAAAGTACCAGAAAGAAAAGGGAAATCAAAGAGAAAACAGAGTTTTCATACACAAGATACTCATTAAGATTATCTTTAGAATACTGTAAGAATGGGAACTTTTCTCCCCTGACCAATTTATTGCCAGAAGCCCAGCTGTCTGCATTGTCAGTGCCTTTACAATATCAGTGGTAACAAGCACTTATTGCTGAGCATGGAGATATCACTAGGTAATCAGCAAGAGGGAAGCAAAGGATATAGAATATTCCCTGTGGAACAAAGAAAGAGAGGCGGGACTAAGGAACAGGACTACGAGCACATCAAGCAGAGAGGGGGGGAAAAATGAAAGGCCATTAGGATAAAAACAACAACAAAAAGAATGCCCTTATAATTGAATAAAAATTTATACATGAAACAATACTTTTACATACATTAACTCATGAGATCCTCGTGAAACCCACAGAGAGAAAAGCAGATATTATCCTCATTTCACAGACAAGGAAACCCAACATTTAAAAGTCACGTGACAGTATGAAAGTCACAACCTCAGAAATAATTCAACTCTTCCCTGGCTTGGGTTCAATTATTGTATCAGCTAATCAACAGGTGACGTGGTAGGAAATTTTATCTTTATCTCATTATGGTCTTTTATGTAGGACTTGTAGGACTTGTATGGTCTTGTTATATAGGACTTGCAATTTACACTGCAAACAAACTTTGTTAACATCCTAAATTAAGTCCAACTAAGAGTAGCATAAGGCTTGTCAGGTTTCAGAAAAGTTGTTTCCCAGTATCTCATGTTCCCATCAGAAAGTAAGTCAGAGTACTGTCCACTGTTAAGTAGGAAGATTTTCTTTGCAATGTACAAAAACAAGAACATCAACAAAACACAGAAAAACTAAAAGAATCTGAAATGCAAAGTACTAAAACCTGAGGGATAACTCCATCCTTCACTGTGCAGGCTGCCAGAAAGAGAAAATGTGACCAGAGATAATGCTTCTAATAAACAATGATTACTAAAACCTTACACAGTGAGTCCTTCCTGTCAGATGTGCATAATGAGACAGCAACACCAGGAGCATGTCTTAAACCTTGCTAATACTGTTTCTTAACCAAGCAATATAGGGGTACATATAACATATAATCCAAGCCTTAGGAGGCACAGAGAAGAAAACCACCCAGGCCTCTAGAAGGATCCATGGCAGAGCCCTGACAGGGGGTGCTGACAAGAGCCCCACACTCAGGGAATTATTGTGTTTTATATCCTAGGCACAATGCCAAGCATCTCCCAGATATAACTCATTCATGCCTTCCAGAAATTCCTCAGGAAGGCATTAGTATTATCCCCACTTTTTAGATGAGAAACTCAGGCTTAGAGAGGCTAAATAACTTCACACCTCAAGTTCACACAACTCACAAGCGTGAGGTTTGAATAAGTCTGTCTGGTTCCAAATCGCAGGCTCTTCACCAGTATATTAGGCTGCCTTCTTCCACTAAGCTCCTGCTAGAAATACCTGGGGAAGAGAGAGCAGTAGGGAGCTGGGAGCTTAGGCAAGGCCTCCACAGAGAAGAAAGAACCAAGCATTAATTCCCAGCCAGGCTCAGACAACTCTGGGCCCCATCAATACTTGGTTAAGTCATTTGAAAATGACTTGTTTATTGCATTGTGTCATTAGGAGGAGTCAACCTTTGGACAGAGTGGCAAACCTTTCCCTGTATTTCACAAACTAACCAAATTCTTCCTTTTTCCTGAGTTTTCTGCTTAGGAGGATCAGTTATCTCAACAAACAACTTAAAGTGTTGCAATTTAAACTGAAAAAAATGACCATAAAACATTTTAATTTTAGCCAACGTATAATCTAGTTTCAGTATTTTTACCTATATTCATTACATACACTTTCATTAAAAACTGCCCAGGGATTGTAGCTGTGTGGCCAGCAATGGCAGAAGTTCTGGGCGCGAGGATGGTATATAACTAAGGAAAAGTGACTAGCAAGACGTCTACAGATACTCAGGCAATATAAATGACCAAACATGTCCATTAAATTGGAAGGAAAGAAATGAAAAAGAGTTGAATTGTTCAATACTTCACAGAAAAGAGAAAATACAGAGATAACTTCTCAGGGAGTTTGGATGGAATAGGATTAACTGTATTGAAACAGATTCAAGTGAACAGACCACAGATGGTAGAAGCAACTAACCACTAGTAAATGCAGGGTAATGAGTCCTTTTTAAGAGAACTTAAAAAAAAATCAGCCACCCCTAACTGTCACCAGTGTTATCTTCAGACACCATGCGTTGGACAGTAGATAGAAGATAGAAGAAGGTGGCTGTAAAGAAGCCGTGTAGGCAGAGACCCAAGGCAGCAGGACACAACACATCTCCAACAACGGAAAGGCCCAGAGCAAATGGACCAGTGGTAAAAGATACAATCTTCTTTCTCTGCACAAGACTAGCTGAGCTTCTTACAAGTTGGTATTTGTTGCTTAAAATGACAATCTACTTATATCCTTATTTCTTCCCTTCTCCTTCCATTTTACTTTCTTTTTAAAGTAAAATTAATCAAGCAACCATGATAATAACGCAACTGAGAAAAACCAAGCAACATGTGACAAAGTTGAGTTTTGACCAACTATATAGAACAGGCCACTGAGAGAAATTATAAAGATGGACAAATTCTAAAAAATACAATGTGAAAAGACATTTTAATATTTAGGCTGTGTGTTTTCGTGTGTATATGCGAGAAAGAAAAGCCAGAAAACAAGAGACAGAGAAACATATGGGGTAGAGGTACTAAGAGAACATTAGGGCTTACTAGAATGATTCCTTTATACAAGGAGTAGAACCAGCAAACAGCATGAGTCTCCAAGGCCAGTAATGCCAGCAGCCAGGATAAACACTGTCACAGAGGGATTAAAATCATTGAGTAGAGACAGGAAAAAGACCAGGATACCTAACCATAAAATTTCTGATGTCCCTATCAACACAATGATAAGTTGAAATGCTGTAACTCTATAATCATAGTCCTGTGGTTTCCACATTTATTTTCCCTCTCCATGGCCTACAGACTCGATTTGTTTAGATTTTAGGGAAACAGAAGACTTGAAAGTAAAGAAAAGAAAAAGAAGATGAGAGAAGGGGAAAAGACAAGAAGAAGGAGAAGAGAGGAGAAGAGAGAAGAGGTAAGGAGGGGAGGGAAGAGGAGGGGAGGGGAGG